>CABFOV010008227.1:0-13002 GCA_902141375.1 Timema poppense
GCCACTTGACCCACCCAGCCTTCCAAATATTTTTTTATAGCTTGTCGAGCAGTTTGTTGTCTAGCAGTTTGTATGGTGCCCGATACAGAAACAAGACCCAAGAAAATTGAATCATCTCTACTGAGCGATTGGGCAAGTTGGGTAGCTGCATGTAGTCGACACTTGCTGAGCTTGTTAAACAAGCTTATTCACACATGAGCTTACATGTCGGCCTTAGATCATTCATATATATACCAAAGCAGGCCTTAATTGTCCTTATTGAGTTTAAAGATGTACAATATTGTTTTTAAAAAATAGCGTATTTTTCAATTTCCATACAAAACCTGATTAATGGTTATCCAATCCAAGTCATTTCTTACTTTAGTGTATTATAATTTGAATACTTATAGTATTGAAAGTATCATCAACTTTCCATAGGTCTTACTTCGTTTGTGAATGGAGAGGTAGGCCTTCAATTCTTTGACACCCTGCTTTAAGAAAAATACAACTTTCTCTCCGAATAGAATTAGTTGTAATAAAATTATTATTCATTAGTTAGATTGCATTGTGGAAAAGTAGTTTTCAACTTTTTTTTTTGTCTTGTATTTCAAAATATATAACTATGTTATTTTTGCTTTCAGATAATTGCTAGATACATGTTTTTATTATTGGTTTTCAATGGATTCAATGGAGAATGAAAGCACCAAAGAATATTTTCAAAGTTATGAAGACATATCTGTGAGTTTTTACACATTTTAATTTGGAATACTTCTTTGTTTTGAATTTAAATAAACTCAATCTGCTAAGCTTTACTAGCACTTGAAATAACCATGATTAAAAACTTATTTTTTACTTTTTTTAAAAAGTAAATCACAGGCTTCAACAGCTTTTAATTAACTATTAATCAATTTCAACTTTTTCATCAGAAAATGCAGACAATTTTGTACCAAATGAATGACATGAATAATATAATCGAATTAATTTTAATAAAAGATTTTGTAGCAAATATATAACACAAATAATATAATAATGTAATTAATTCTAATATAATAACATAATTAATTCTATAAGTCATGTAAAAAGAGTTACTGTACCTTTATTATTTATACATCACTCTTAAGGTGGATTTTTAAATTTTTGAATAAAATTGACTATCAGATGGAGGGAGATGTGTATCCCTTTGCCTCCCAGTTAGCGACATTCGTAAGGTATTTTATATGCATTAATTAAAAAAAAAAAAAAGGGTGTCAAGCAGGTTTTTAAAACAAGGGGTGTCATTAAAATATTATTTTTAACAAAAGTAGGTATAATAAATCTTACAATTAAATTCATTTCAACTGCATTCTCCAGGTTGTTTGTTATTTTTCTCTCACTTGAATTAGATTCTAATAACTTTTCTAGCTGTTAGATAAGCCCCTTCTGATTACAATGGTTTGTTCACACCCCAGTACAAAACAAATCTTAACTCCAAAGTAGTTAATATTGAACTAGTCATAGTGCTTAAATCATGGCAATTTACTCTACTAAATGCATTAATAATTACTAGAAGCCACACAATATTTTTTTTCTAAAAGTTTAACTTGTTATCACACTAACCACTATGATCAAAACAAAAATAAAATATCCTTTCCATCTCCTAATTTGTTTATATTTAGCAGAGTTGTGCATAGTCCACTTTTTCAATTTGAAGTCTAATCATACTATATAATATTAAATATTCCCAAAGCCGAATCAAAGTTTTAAATGGAGTTGGGTCGAATCCATTATTTTACAAATTCAAATCTCCAATTTACCTTTGAATCCCATATAGGACCCTATCTAAATCCAAATTTTGAAAAAAAAATTATGACCTTTAAAGGTTAATTAAAGGATAGTAAAAAATACAAATATTCTTTCTTATAATCAATTCATTATAACATTCATACATTCAGTTAAGTGTTAAATTACTGATCTGGAGTTTGGTTTTTGAGTTTTCCTATAATCATAGTTAGTTCTGCTAATTTCATAAAAAACTTTTTAAGGATTTGAGTTTCAAATCTAAAATTCTCTTGAATCTTAGAATCCTTAAGGATTCGAAGGATTCTAATATTCAAGGGCCCATCCCTAGTTTTAATATTTAAAATATATTTAATCTTGGAAACTAAATTATATTTTGCATAATATAAAATTTTCGGTTTTATACAGCATCTACAAAATGTTAAGTTATATTCAAATTGGATTGACATGTTTCATCTTAAGCTTATAAATTAAGCTACTCTCACAACATGTAATTTAATCAATATATATTTTTGTCATGTGAACGTTTGTCAAGTCAAAGCTTCACATTTCCTTAATATTTAACAGTAGCTTTATACCATTCCAAGACAACTTTTAATTCCCATAACCTCTAAACTCTACTTTTTGTGGTTAGGTTGGTATTGTTTTGGGGACCAATAACTAATTATTAAAGTATTGTATTTTTTAATTGATGTTTATATGTGCAGGTTCACAGGTTGATGTTAGACGACAACGCTCGAACTCAGGCGTACAAACAAGCCATACTTTCACAAGTTAACTATTTCTCGGATAAAGTTGTCTTGGATGTCGGAGCAGGGACAGGTGAATTCACTTTTTCTAGATACTCTCGACCCCAAAGAGAGTGTCTGAATTTTCGTCCACATTTATAATATGCACTCTAGGGGTGTGCGAAGTGCATCTTTTCAATTTGAAGTGAACTCAAATCAAATAGTATTATTAAATATTCTCAAAGTTGAATCGAAGTTCAAATACCAAGTTTTAGCCCGATCGGTAAAATAGTTTAGGCTTTACTCCGAGGTAATCTCGACTCCTAGGTGTTTTCAGGTAAGGAGGGTCATGAAATGTCGACATTCATTAAAATCTCAAATTCTTCTCTTTTTTTTTCAGTCACAATACTTCCTATCTTAGAGGGGTTGTTAAAAAATTAATATCTTGCATTAAATACAAAGTTTTATCCAATTCTTCCTGATTAAATAACATGCGCGTGGGATGAAGATTTGTTGTTTATCACTGCATCTCACTACTCCTCTGGGCTACACATTTTAATCATATTAATGGAATAGAGATGATAAATTATTATTATTATTATTATTATTATTATTATTAGCACCGCGTCTTACTACCCGTTCGGGTTGTTCGGGTTATACGCACTTACGCTAATGTGTAATGGTAGGGTGATTGTGAGATGAAATGGAGGACCTACAGTTTAACGTGGAATCCGAACCACGGTGGAGGCCTGGCATTCCCCACATTCACAAGATGTCTTGTCAGAGGTGAAGGAAGGGTTTGGTAATCAGATAAATCTTTGCCGGGACCGAGGATTGAACCCCGGCCGGAGATGATAAAGATATAAATTTAACTTTAAAGTCAATTAACCCATTTTTTGTGTAGAGGTGGACCGGTAAACCATTAAAGAAAAGTCCACAGAAACCCTAGGCCAAGATTCAAACTTCGACTTTCACTTCATCAGTAAACCAGAAAAGATGATATTTGAATCCCATGCTCATAGATACAGGTTGATAAATTTTTAGTGGGTGTAAACATCCCTGCTAAAGCTAAATACCTGATTAATTTAATTTTGTAAAACAACTTAAGAAGAACTACTTTATGATGAATTGATTGGAGTTAGGGGTGTGCTATGTTTAAAAAAAGGCTGTGTTTGATAATCATTTGGAGTTAAAAAGAACATTGTAGTAATATGCAAAGCTTCATAGACTTCACATTGAATTTTATTCAGCTTTGACTTTGTTTCAAAAATATATTTTGGTATTGACAGATACAAAGCTTTACCCCCCAAAAAATTGACTAATTAATATAATTTACTTTTTTATTTTAAACATATGTTATTTTGTGCTCTTATGTACATTTTGTTTACCTTGAAAGGTACCTGTCTTGTCTTGATAGGTTACATTATGGCCGTATCTTATAATCTACACCAGGGATCACCTAACTTATTGAATACGGGAGCGACTTTCAAATGTCATTATTTTGTGATCTACCCAGATCAAAAACTTGGGAATTGCATACTGGATATTGTTGCAACCTGTACAGAGGATTTGCCATCACACATTTGTTCATTACGGGCTGGGTTCTGTGGTTAGTGTGTGCCCAGTTGTAACGGATATCATATAAATGTTGTTAAATTTTGAAATTTTATACTAAATTTAACTTTTTTAATGTTATAATATACAAGGACAATACTTCTGAAATTGTATTGTCTGAATATATGAATAGATTCTAAACAAACAATCGATGTATAATACGTAAACCAGGGATGGCAATTTTCCATAACATATTGATATATCTATCATTAATTGATACATAACATGTATATTGAAAACTATAATATTCCTATCAAATTGAAATGCTCCTGTAATTATATTCTTAGTCGATTTTCAATTTTGAATGTTTTATTTAGCTTTTTGAATAAGACAAGTTTAATATTAATAGAACAAAAGTTAAAAATGAAGCAAAAAACCGTTATATTTATTTTAATTCACTATATTTTTGATATATTGTTGCCAAAACTTCATAAAAAAATTTCTGATTAATTTATTAGTGCCAAACACCACCTTCACTCAAATTGAAACTCAAACCAGAAATGGATAACTTACCTTAGAGACAAGAGGCCATAAATATCCTAAACTTGAGGCAACACTATTATATAAATAATCAAATAGTTATACTGTGGGAGATAGCAAAAATACTGCCGATACCTCACGATCCGTTTGGCATCCCCTGATCTTTACCATAGTGTAAGCTGACAAGGTAAGATACCTACCGTTATGCTGGGATCATGATCAACTTAACTTTAACTTAACATAACGTTCACTTAAAGTTAACTTAACTTAGGAAAACAGATGTGTGCTCACAATTCAGGTAACTTAATGTAACAACTCGAGCCAAACATCTCCATTCTAGAGTATGTGTTTTGTTCTGTGATTTATACTATTTGTATTAGTGTTCATGGTCTGTGAATGTTTACTGTTTTCTACCGATATTATAGATATTTATCATTAAACTTTTTTGAGCAGATTTTAATGCTTTTACAGTCATGATTATGTTAGTTGATTAATATTTTAATAACAAGGATCAGTTTTGAAAGCAATACATTATCCCATTTTATTTAATAAAAGCTTGGTGGTTTTAACTTCTTTGCAATATTTGAATTGAATCTGTTCTATAACATTCTATAGTGATATGATACTAGTGCTTATTTTAATTAAAGGTCCAATCACTAGAACTAAAGTTAAAGAGTAGATCTTGGTCATAAAACCAACAAATGAATTAATAAATAGCCTTGTAGACGTCACTCACATAATGATTGGCTGGCCAGATCACGTGATACCCTTAGAATAATGTTCACTTAACGTGAAAGACCTCCCAGGACAACTATTACATTAAGTTAACTGCAAGTCAATGTTAAGTTAACTGCATCGTGATTGCTTTCATTTAAAAACATAAGGAGATGCTTTGTGTTAGTTAACTTTACGTTAAGTTGATCGTGATCTCGACATCAAGGGTAAACAAAGTGTACCTTGCAATTAATATTTACATGTCAAAAACCTGATTTACATGTTGTGATAATATCTTTATTTATATTATTCTAAATATCTATGTGTTAAAATGTTTTAATGATTACATTTGATTTATAAAGTTATATAAACAATACACAGCTATAAAAAGTTTCTTAACATTAAATAATTGTCAAGGAATATATTTGAACTTTGGCTCAGTGTTCTGGACTATTTTATATATATTAAATTCAACTTTTCTTTAAATCAAAAAAGGGGTTTTTGAACAGCCTTAGTGCATTGCATATTAAGATAAATAATTATACTTGTATCCCCCCCCCCTCTTTTTTCTCATGTAGAGAGAGTATTATAATTGGGAAAAATGTCTACCTCAAGACTATGATGATTAATTTTTCTCTAAGCTCAGAAAACTGGGTTTTGCAGTTATGTCTGTTTGTCCCTGGGACTACAGATAAAACAATTTGATGGTTTTTGTTCAAACTTGATATTTAAATTTTATAAAGCCATATATGGGGTATTTTTAAATTTTGTTTCTAGCCCTAAAGTTAAGGGTAGTTTATTGATAACAGATTTTTTTTTTCTTTTCAGAAAATGACTAATGATTTTGTTTAAAAAGAATTACTGGGAAGTGTTTTGCATGTTTAATAATACTTAATATATTCATTTTTATAAAAGTACTGACGACTTATTTAAAAATTGCTTCAACTATTTTGTGAATAGTGTTTCAAATTATTATCAAACCTATCAAGGGGTAACTTACTGATAACAGATCTTTGGAAATTTGGTCATGCACTTGAATAGATCATGTGAGAAAATATGTATGATTGTGTTATCAGGAATTCTGTCACTATTCTGCGCGCAGGCCGGAGCTAAGAAAGTGTACGCTGTCGAGGCTTCACGTCTTTCCAGCCTTGCAGAGAGAATTGTTGAAACAAACAATTTCTCTCACATAATAAAGGTATGAACATATTAGGATAGGGCAGGGATTCCCAATCTTTTTTTTTTGTTTGGAGGAACCCTTAAAATATTTCGTGAAATCTCAGGTTCAACATGAGTAGATTACACAATATATGTGTAAACCCGTAGGGTTTGTAAATAATAATAATAATAATTAACTTCCAGTTTTTGATTAAATATTTTAAGATAATTTACTGTCTATTTATAGTTACTAATTACTGTACTTATGTACTTGAACTTGGAGTAGAAATATTCGTATTAACCTCACTTTCAACTGTAAATATCACCCGCTTCGTTGGCCCGTGGTCTAACGAGCTACTATCGCAATAGACTAGACTACCGATGATGGGGAGATCGAGGTTTGAATCTCGTTCGGATGTACAGAGGGTGTTTTATCCAAAATGGTTTTCCATTCTCCCTCCTCAAAAATGGGGTACACTTCTTATAAATAAAACCTTCCTAATACCTAAAATCATCAGCATAATTAGTACATAAGCAGATCACCGGAACGGCTAGTAAGACGTGGTGCTAAATATATATATATATATATTCACACTGTTCAAAAATTATGGGCAGACCAATACATATTCAAGCTTTTACAAATTGTTACCAAACCATGGACATGCTGCAGTTGAGTATCACTAAGGGGTTCCCTATTTGTGGCTCGCAACTTATTGTTAGTAATACACTATTTTGTGTTGTTGATTTATATTTGTCATCGCACCTTATCACCTAGTTGGGTTATACACTTATGAATAAGAGATAAGACCCTCAAATACTCAAAACCTTAGGATATTAATTGAGGATTCGAGATTTTATTATTTTTATTCCCCCCTCCCTCTTTTCTCTACCAGCTCTTCAAATAAAAAAATATTTTTTTAATAGGAATTTGTTTTTATCTAATTCTTTTTATTGAGGGTTTGTCCTCAATATAACAAACAACCAGACCCTTAGACCATTAATTTAACAATTAACTCAATGTATGAATGAAGATTCAGATTCGTAAAATAATGAAATAGAACCATCTATACACATGAACTAATTATGCTAATGCCTTAGGAATAGGAAGGTTTGTATTTAGAAGAAGTGTATCTGCATTTGCATATAGAAAGAGTGGAAAACTATTTTATTTTCAAACCAGCCTCAATACACTCAACCAATATTTGCCCAGCAAAAGGGTAGTAAATACGCTATTTAATTTGTCCACTAGAATATACTTTGTCAAGTTATGATTGGTCATCATCATCTAATGGTGTGCAAAGCTTCAAAAAGTCGAATTCAAAGTCGAAGGTCAAATCTTCTTCGGCTTTGACGTCTACAATAACCTTCGAAAATTTGAAGAATCTCGAAGGAAGAATAAAACTACTATAAATTATCAAACAATTTAATTTTATCTTACTAAATATAACACATTTCAATATTTGTTATGAAATTATAAATTATTTGGCCATTGGGCCACCTTATTTTTAAACATATTTCAATATTTGATCATTTTAAAATGTTACTAAACAGAATTTTGGCACCGCTTGGTAATTTAACTGCCATAATGTAAGCATATGTCAAAAGCAGGCAAGTAAATGTTAATATATTATATTCACTATCACTAACATAATTTTGTAAAATATAAAAATATATATAAAGAAATAACACCAAGGTCACTGGTATGAAGCAGAGAAATCACTTTAGTTGTGCTATCATCCCAGCTCACGTCTAATGTTTAGTGCTTAATATTCTATCTGTTTGGAATTATCTATGACAAATTTACAAGTATATCAAATAAGGTTTTAATAGCTTCTTCGCGTTTTCTTTATTATTCAAAATGGCTGATACGGAAAGTGGGAAACGAAAACAGAATTTAATTTATAATTATTATCATAGGAATGCATATGTAAAGTTTGCAAAATAATTTTATCAGCTCCACGATATAAGTAAATATTAAAACTTTATTGATAATTTACCAAGCTAATCAGTAATCCTCTGTGCATTAATTATTAATATAGGTCTTCGACCTCAACTTTTCTTCACAAGTTTTAAGCTTCGCTTCGACTTCACTTTGCATTTAAAAAGTAGCCTTCGCACACCCCTATCATCATCATTCAACGTTTATGCCTCTGTGTGTCGTATGGCACATCATCTTCATTCCTGTCTATCTCTTCAAACTTCCCCTCAGCCCCGCGTCTCCAGTCCAGTCCATTAGCCCTCATGTCCTTCTGCTCTTGATCTATCCATCTTGTTCGTGGTCTTTCCAATAGGTCTATAAATATTATTTTTTCCCAAAGCAAGGTAGCTACACTTTCGGTGACAAGTCCGGCCTGAGTGTCCAGACCTGTCTGATGAAGCGATTAAACTATTTTTCCTTCTGAGAATATAAATTGTACTGAGTGTTTTCATATTTGGTGTTTTATAAAATAAACTTAGAAACAAACGTTATGTTGAAATTGATCTAAGATTGAAAATGATTCACTTTTTGAATCTTAGCTGTATCATTCATCTCGCTTGTAGTTTCTTAGTTATCTGTTTACTGATTTGGTGGTCGCATGGTCTATGTCGCTACTTTCACAATAGACTGCCGATGATTTTTTTCCCCCTCCTAAATGGATTCTCATTCTTTCTCTATACAAACAAAGGTATCATTCCTCAAAATTTAAACTTTCTCATACTTAACCCATTAGTGTAATTAGTACATACATAACCGTACAATCCAAATGAGTAATAATATGAAGTAATATATATTTTTTTAAATCTGTTTTAACAATTGAGAAATTACCAAATAATGTTACGGTTTATAATGAATATAATGTTTTTATAATGCCGTCAACATTTTGTTCAAGCTTGAAATTTTTGCATCACCGACTATGCATATAACTTTAAGTGGGTCAATAAATCATTGAAATATCGGAACGACTTTACTAGGGTTTATGTTATTAAATCAAACTCACTATTTTCTTGTTCAACAAGTGACTACATATAATTATTATTTTAAGAACCACGTTTAACTACATGCTCTGTTTAAAGACATATATATTAATTGTGCCAATGTGTTAATGATGAGGGAGATTGAATTTAGAAAAAGTCTAACTACATTTGCATGAAAGTAAAGTTAAACCAATTAGGGAATACTACAAAAATTTATATATTCTTTTAATTTTTTTAATTTTTTTTAGGTTATTAACAACACAGTGGAAAACGTGTCTCTTCCAGAGGATGAGAAAGTAGATGTGATTGTGTCAGAGTGGATGGGGTTCTACCTCTTGCACGAAGGTATGCTGGACTCTGTCTTAACAGCAAGAGACAAATTTCTTAAACCCGGCGGTAAACTCTTCCCCGACATCGTATCGCTGTATTCCGCTCCATGCTCTTTGCCCAAATTCTACGATCACTGGGAAGAGTTTCACGGCCTAGACTTATCCTCTTTAGGAGACGAAGAACGACGGTTGAAAGGCTCGCAACCTGATATCACAGAAGTTAACAAGGACGACCTGCTGGCGTCTCACCAGCTAGTTTGTGAACTAGACCTGTATAAGACGTCTTCGAAAGACCTGGACAGTATTTCCTCTAGACAAGTGTTCACTGTCTCACGAGAGGGAAGGTATCAAGGGGTTTGTCTTTGGTTCGACTGCTCTTTCCCCTCGATCGATCTAGATGTGACTCGCGTTGTCCTGTCCACTTCCCCTCACTGCCAGCAGACCCACTGGAAACAGACCGTCCTGGTGCTCCCGGAAGAGATGTACGTGACGGAAGGGGACCCGCTGGCGTGGGAACTGATTCTAGAGAGGGGTGGTGATGATTGGCGCCACTACAACATTCAGTGCACACTGCTGGATCCGGAGGAGGAGAAACACCCCGTCCCGTGTGGGTGTGTCTTGCCCAAGTGTTGTCTTATAAGGGAGATCATAGACAAACACACGCAGACCCTGGATTCATCACACTCAGGGTCTCAGGAATAAATATTGTAAAAATATAATATTAAAAACTTACTATGCATTATGATTCTCTTTGGGGGACATTTGGTCTCTGTTTTTTTACTTAAAAATTTCAGCTTATCTGCCTAAGGGATGTTTTTTACCCTTTGAGTACTGGCCATTTGAGACAGTTATTAACTGATAGTGTCATTCGTTGACTCTACTTATTTTAATATTTTGAAGGATTAAAATCATCTTGTTATTTATTGGTATATTCTTTAGTATTGTTGGTAATATTTAAAGTTTATGGTTGGTTAGTTAAAGTTGGCAAGATTGTAATATATACTTCATTTTAAAAATTAAGTGTTTGAGCAAGCCACTTGGCGGCGTTGTTATAAAAATTAAGGTTTGACATTTTGGCGGATGATTTCAAATATAGTCCTGTTCAGTTAGGAGGACGATTATTTAATGGAACCATATTATTATTCCAACTAAATAAGAGCTGCCATTATGGGTGATTAGATCATTATTTTGTAAAGATTGTATTCCTGATAGTTATTAATGCCTAAGATCTTTGATTTACCTGTAAATCACAATTATGACAGGACTAAGAATATCAAACAGTAATTGTTATGAAGCTCAATTTAAATATTATATCATGTGTTTTGAGCCGCCATTTATGGGCCAGAGTAAGTGTCTCGCAAGTATCAAATGTTGATTATCTGTGGCTATGACAGGTGCGAGACAGTCTTGCCAACTTGTCACGTTGGAACTTACCTTTTTTTTACTTCTATAATATTGTATAATGTTTTTTTTTTACTTTAATCACCTTCTATGGTTCATAAAACTTGAGTGTGGCAATTAAAGCATGCTCATTTCTAACTGATTTTCAGCGCCTAACGCTTTGAGCTGTCTCATCGAGTTGTATATGTTTGTTTGTTTCTTGAATAAAATAATTTGTTTTGTTACCATCCCTGACTGTTTATTTTTGGGTGATGATGGGGGTGGATTACAAGTATAAATAAATTATATATTTTTAATGTGATGTTTGATGCATTGAAAACCATTGAAATGATGAATTTTGAGATATCGAAAAATTATGGTGAAAATTTAAGATCAAACTCAAGAAAAACATGAATTGTCACATCTCTACAAAACTTGTCATGGCTTTGACTTCAAGGCCTTTGAGTTTCGGCTATATTCATACACATGTTCAAGGTTGTATATATAATTCCAAAAATAGCTCTGGAGAATTTTATAAAGACCCTATACATCAAGTTTTAGTCTAATATTATTATTATTAGCACCGTGTCTTACTACCCGTTCGGGTTATACGCACTTACGCTAATGTGTAATGGTAGGGTGAGTGTGAGATGAAATGGAGGACCTACAGTTTAACGTGGAATCCGAACCACGGTGGAGGCCTGGCATTCCCCACATTCACAAGATGTCTTGTCAGAGGTGAAGGAAGGTTTGGCAATCAGATAAATCTATGCCGGGACCGAGGATTGAACCCCAGCCGCCAGCACAGAAGTCTGACACCTTACCCCTAGACCACCAGGTCACCTACTTTAGCCTAATAAAATAATTTCATCTCTATGTCAAGATACAGACAGACAAAACCACGAAAACCACTTTTTTGGGTTGAGAGTGTCATGAAACGTTCACACCCATCAAAATCCCCAGTTTGATTTTTGATGCCGATCACAATACTTTCTCTTCGAGGATTCATGATAAAGTAAAAAAAAAATCTTATTGTTAAAACATTAAATTTCATAGTGTGTATGTGTGGCATAGTTTCTTAAGAAGTGACATTGTTCGAGCTATCTTTGTTGGGGGTAATTTGTGTCAACCATTATTAACGTCGGGTACTTTGCATAAGCAATTGTAGACGTGTCCCCATCAAAACCTCGAACAATGACGTGAAAATGAATAGAATGGCTTGAGTAATTTTGTACAGTAATTGCCACTATTAAGTATTTCTTTCATTGTTGATATGGGTGTGAACTTTACAACAAAATGAAATAGAAACATAGATACACACCTATTTTCATAGGAAGAGCCCTGTCTGGGACATCTAGAAAAGTTATTAGAAATTACGTTCATATATTTTTATGTCAATTTATGTAACTTGTAGCTGTAAATGTATATATATGCTATAAAATAACAATATATTTCAATGTTATTAATGTTGATCACAAAAATAATTTTAATTTTTCTAAGGATAGGTAGATAAATAAATAGAAGGATGGATAGATATTCATGAAGGCATTTCTGAAAACAAAAATATTGGTCTTGTTATGGCAAGATAATTTTGTATACAACTGCATGGTCTGGAATAGATAATCTAGTAATTTATGTTTCATGTGTTAGTAATGACAATGATTTTTCCCTTCCTCTTTAAACGCTAATGCAGGTGCAAGCATAGCTACCTTCCTTAACTCTCTATCATATCAAGGTTATTAACTTACAAATTAAATAAAACTTACTATAGGGTTCATATAACACAGTCAAAATTATACTTTAAATTCATTTTTATTTTATTTAACTATTATGTTCAACACCAAAATTAGTGACTTATTTTAAAGGGTAATGATTGGGAGGTAAACATA
>CABFOV010008228.1:5126-24498 GCA_902141375.1 Timema poppense
TACATTATGACAAAAAATTATCCAACCTATCGTAATATACATGACATTACCGTTAATAAGGCGCAAAGGCCTAGTTATAAAAAAAAAGGAGTAAAGAAATGTTCCTAACCATAAAACGTAATTTTAGCAGTTTTTTTAAAAAGTGTGTCCGAAAAGAGAATTTAGAAAAATATTAAAGTAAATAAAAGTTTTCATAAGCCAAAACAGAATTTCGATCTTAAATTTTTTCATACGCAGAAAGCCAGAGCTTATGTTAACCCTGCTAAGACACAGGCCCAATTGTGTCGTTATCGATACAGAGAGCAGAATATATACAAAACTCAGTAGAGGACGAAAGGAGAAGTGGTAGGATACATTCTGGACTAAAATGGAACAATAATGCAAGCATGCTGTGCTTCGGGAACTTTCTAGTAACGGAGACTAGTCACTGCGCATGCCCAGCCAGGCCTAGGCGTCGCTTAATTTGCCAGACATCACGCCCTCTTAGTGTCTTGTTCTCCCGGGTCAGTGAATGTTCGTCCGGAGGCTTTGAGCCGTTGTTCCCCGCAGGCACAGTCGACAGGCGAATGCAGTAAGTCTCTTCTATTTATTTTGTTTTAACGTCTCCCTTATAACGTCCAATGCTACAATACATTAAATTATTGCGATTTTTTTCTGTAATTTCAATTAATACAATTATACTACCCAAAACAGATATAAATATTTTACCTATGTATATGTGTGTGTGTTTGTGTTATAAAAGCAACATACATTCACTACAGAATAAAATTTGTCACTGTATATAGGTATATTATATTATAAATATTCAACAGAATAAGAAAAAGTGTCATTAACCTTTTTAGTTAAATAATAACTTTGTCACTTTACTTTTATCTTGAAATGTTTCAAATACTGGCATCAATTTCTGCGATTCTATTTTCTCTTTTAAAAAGCAATCTCTTGTGAAGCCCCACATCAGGCCAATGATGATTCAGTACTAAAGTCTACTGGTGGAAGGACTTCATTAGCTTGTGCTGTAATTGTTATAAACAGTTTTAATTGCTCCTCAATGCTGTGCTTGGTCATTGGTGGCTATGTTACTTTGATGTCATACCAAGTGATCATATCAAAATGGTTTTCGGCTTTGAAGTTTATAGCTGGAATAAGGTGACCTGGCGGTCTAGGTGTATGGTGCCAGACTTCTGTGTTGGGGGTCCGGCGTTCAATCCTCGGTCCCGGCACAGAATTATTTGATTGCCAAACCCTCTCTTCACCTCTCACAAGACGTGTATTAATCACAGCTTGTCAATGTGTGGAATGCCAGGCATCCACCGTGGTTTGGATCCCACGTTAAACTGTAGGTACTCCATTTCATCTCACAATCACCCTACCATTACACATTAGCGTAAGTGCGTACAATCTGAAAGGGTAGTAAGACGCGGGGATGGTAACAACAATTAATTAATTATTATTATTATTATTAATATAAAGCTGGAATAACAAATTTACTTATTCCTTCTTTCCTTCCTGGTTTCAAGTTTTAGACGTAGTTCCAGCTCTCTCCCATAATCGAATTCGTCAGTTATCAAGCACAGCAGAATGTTTTCAGGAGCTGCAAAGTAGGCATGTCTTTGAATGACTGGATTAATTATATTACGAAGGTGTTTTTGGAGGTAGCAGGAATACCTTTTAAGTCTCCACAAGTGCTTTCAGCCATAAATACATGATGGTTTCAGTTTTAAGTTGAACCAAACATGTGCATATACCTTTAGAATGTACTCTGCCATCGTATAAAGATTTTCTAGTGGACTTTCTTTCCCCAGATACAAACAAAGTAGGTGATTTGCTATTGTTAGCCGCCATGAATGTGCAAATTTATCTGGTTTCCTCTTAGATAGATCATAAGAGCTCATCTCATACCCCTAAAGACTGCATGGAACCTTTCAAATAAATATTTTTGGTCTGGGCTCAAGTCACCCATAACTTCCAAGGAGGCAGGCTATTTCAAATTGGTTTGAATTTATATTTCCCGGAGTTCTGGAGATATTTCAAATGTTCTTGCCTATTTTGCCACCAAACGTATATGTTCCTTTTGTCTTTCCATCCAGAAAACAAAAGTGGTGACGTAAGGGCAGTTCATTTCCATGAAATAGAAAATATTTCTTTGTAGTGGTTTTCCAATTATTTTTTTTCGACTAAAGAGATGACACCATTAGTAGTTCCAGTGTTAGTCAAATTTCCATAAAATTCTACAGTAGGGATGTCTAGGGATAAGTTATTAACATTAAAATTATACAATGCTATCTTTAATATCCTTCCCAGTGCTAGACCGTAGTGTCACATGTTTCAAGTATTTCGATCCAGTCTCTTCACTAAGTGACACATGCATACTTATACAACTGTTTTCCTGTAATATTTACTCCTTATCTTTGCCTGTAATACAGTTTTGTCTCGTCTTCCGTCAAAATAAAGTATTTTGTAGTGCTTTCATTATGACCTTCTGTGTAGTATTTTCGATTATTTGACCTTTCTCATCTAATCTTCATTCTATCAATTACTTTACATTTGTCCTCTTCACTAATGAGGCCACTACCCTGAAGTACTGCAATTGCAATTGCCGCAGCAGCTCTATTAGAAACACCAGTTCATCTGATAAGTTTTGAAGCCATAACATCATTTGTTTCTAATTTCATTTCTTCTTCATATTCTTTATATTTCTCACCTAAGACACATTTTCAATCAATGTAATTCTTTTTCAGTATTTTTGTTCCTTATAATAATTTATTTCTCTCTCCAATACTTTGGAGCTTTCTTTTTTCTTTCAAAGTAAAATTTCTAAATACTGCAACATCAACTGCGTGCATAGCCATTTTTCAAGTCATTCTTTGGTCTTTTAATAAATTTTTGTTCTAAATTCAGATGCTTTTTTTTATCTCACATTTACAAAGCGCAAAATCTAGAAATTTGCAGGCAGCGACATCAAAAAGATGTTTACTTTCTTTCTTAAACAAAATCAAAGTAAGTGTATGATTATATTTTTAGTTTATGAAAACCTTATAATAGTATTTTATAACTTAGCTGTTGTATCAATTTCTCGAATAGCCGTTAGAAGAACGAAATTAGCTTATTTGTTGTATTGAGTGGGAGGAGTATTGGTCGAGGGGTAGTAAGGGTGGTAGCAAAGGTTTTAACTACTCTCCCCCCTCAACTTATACATAGCTCTTACTAATAAATGCGGAACGGGGAGAGGGGGTAAAAAAAACTATGAGACAACCACTTATTTGGGACAAATTGAGAATTTAAGATAAAGAGCTACATGCCTTGCTATATAACTAAACATGACTAAAACATCCAAATTTAAAGTTCCTTTACAATAATTTTAGTATTCATTTTATGTCACAAGACAAATATTAATAGTTATTATTACTTTAATATTCCTCTATTAAACGCATTCTTTAATGGCGGGAGTGTAGAGAACGCGTGCTAAGGGCAGTATTTTTGCCGTTTTTATAGCATAAAGCCCGTATCACACGACACTAGCTCGTACTTGAAATTCAGTGTGCTAGCAAGCACTAGCTAGCACGTCATCATCTAGCGTCGTGTGAATCAGAAAAAGTATACTGGCTCTGCCTCTTGTTACTGGCTACCATACTAGTTGTGAAGATAGAACACGCGCTATTTTCGTACTAGTTTCGACACTAGACTGTGTAATTCAACCAATCAATGCGCACTTAGACAGTTGTGTAGAGAAATGGTATAAATGACGCCAACATGGTCATCGGATGTAATTTTGTTGTTGGCAGAAAATTATTCTAAGCATCCTTGTTTATATAATACCAAATTGCCACAATATGAAAATATATTTAATATATAGAAATTTAATTTAAAACATGTCATCTAAAAACGACAAACTGTGTTCCAGACCAAATTTTAATCTAAATAAACTTGATAGCATGCCAACCTCGTTTTTTTTTAGAATATAAACTGTGTGTAGGCCTAAAAAAGAACATTTGTGTATCAAGGATACTGTACTTGGACACCCATGGGCTTAGGGGCCTCTGACCACATCGTAAATAAATGAATACAAATTTAAGGAGATACTAAACGTTTGTGTCACCCCAAATGTATATTACCTAACCTCCGAATGTATCATATTTAGCATCCTGCAACCATTATTTCGTCTTTCCCAACCAGTCCCGTGTCCATATTCATTTTCCTAGGTGCCCTTTCATAATTTTCAATATCATTATTAATAAATAATGCAGCTGCTGCACCCAAAATTAATATCTGACGTTCGATAAATATTTGACTAGAACCTAGTACCAAACTAGCAGCTTGTGAAAACTCTGGTCCCGTTTCCATTATACTAGCTAGTATACAGATATATAGTCGCTAGCTAGCACACTTGATTTCTAGTACAAGCAAGTGTCGTGTGATAGTAGCTTTAACTTTTTTTGGCCCTAAATAAATGAAAATTTTCTGCAGAGTTTTGTTTTCTACACATGCTAATATTAACAATTCTAAAATATCCGTCATGGGTAAAGTGGCGTAATAAATTTTTTTAAATGAAGGATTAAATGCATCGTACAATTTTAGGATACCCTTGAGATATAGTCAACAACTGTTGGTACTGAAAGTGTAGAAACCTAAGCTATGTTTCTGTAGAAATATTTTACTTTCGTAAAAAATAATAATTTTAAGTTATAAAAACCGTAAAACATGTAGCATTAGAATACAATGATAAGATATATAATTATTACTATCAATATCATCAATAATATTTATTGTTCACTGTCAGATAACGTTTGTTAACACCGCGTCTACTACCCATTCGAGTTATATATACACCCACACCCAAAAAACACACGATATAAATTTTTACAAAGTCGAGACCTAGTAAGATAATTTCCTCATAGCCGAAAACGGTTTATAGCTAAATTTCATCAAAATCCCATGACCCGTTTTCAAGATAACATTAATACAACTTCCTCCCCAAAACCCCCTATATGAGTTTTTCCATAGTCGAGACATAGTTATATCACTTTCTCATAACAGAAAACGCTAAAAACAAAATTTCATCAAAATGTAATCGACCGTTTTCAAGATAAAATCCATACAACTCCCACTCCAAAGAAAAAAACCCCACCTAAATGACTTTTCCCAAAGTCGAGACCTAGCTATATTGCTTCCTCATACCAAAAATCAGTAAAAAATAACCAAATTTCATCAAAATCCTAGGATCCATTTTATATATAAAATTTATACATTCCCCACTTTCCCCCGAAAACCCCAAATATCAGTTTTCCCAAAGTTTAGACCTAGCTAGTTCGTTTTTCTTGTACCCGAAAAAGGGAAGAAACCCAATTTAATCAAAAATCTTTAAATATAATTTGATAAAATATTCATAATCTCCTCCTCAATACCTTCTATATTAGCTGTCGAGACAAAGCTAGATTTATTTTTCGTACCCGAAAATGGTTGATAACCAAATTTAATCAAAATCTTACCACCCGTTTTCAAGATAAAATTTACAAATGTATATACAAGAATGTCTCGTTTAATAGTATAGGATTAGACAGGGATCGCCAAACCCTATTAATATGTGAGCTACTTTCAAAATGTCAAATTGTTTCGGGAGTTACCCATTACAGAAATTTGCCGTATCGCGTAATGGCTATTTGTGTAGCATGTGCAAAGTATTTCATAGACAAGACTTTATATAATTATTTACTTATAGTTTGGAAACTGTTAGTTTTATAAAATTATATTTAAAGTAATGAATTTTTACTAATACTATAGCTACAGTATTGCAGTGATAAGTGAACCGAGATATTACACAAATTAATAAGAAAAATTAAAGTTCCCATAGTGAATAAAAACATTTAATTCATTTTCACGTGAAATTGAGAGTAGAAATTTTGTTTATAAACATTACCAATGGGAAAAAAACTAAATCTAATCAAAATCGTTAGAGCCGATTTTGAGGAAATTGATTTGTTCCCTTTTCGAACTTCACGGAAACTACTCCATAAGATTATAAAAGTCTGAAAGTTTTAAACGTTTTCGTTGGATCCCGGAAAATAGAGGGGGCTATAAAAAGAAAGAAAAAAACATTTAGGTGTGGTAGAAAATTCTAACACCTCATTCAGGTAGAAGGACAAGCCTAGATAAATGAAAGCCAATTATGTCCTAAAATTTGAAATTTCTTAATTGTAGCTAGAAAAATGGGGTTAGGTGTTTACATATTTCCAAATATAATAGACACAACTAATTTCCATAGTATAAACCTGAAACTCGGAAGAATGGTAAATAAAAGGACCTTGCCGAATATGTATGAGAGTCTGATAAGTTAAATTCTTAACGGGACCTGAGAACATAGAGGAAAGGAGGTACACATTTTTTTTAAATTTTTTTTTACTTTTAGGTGTGATAGGATTTATTTTGATTTGGCAAGCAGGTATAAGTAGCCCCCAAAATAGCCAAATAAATCTTAATATCGGAAATGTATAGTTAGGAGTTTAAATGGTAAAGAGAGATGGGAGAGGGGAGTGGCTGAGGGCTCAACATTTCCAAGATATTTAACTACTTCTGTATGTGGTAGAAAACTGAGATTCACTAAGCAAGTATAAGGACCACCCAAAATTAAAAAAAAAGGTTATTTTAAATTTTAAAATGGAATTTTTGGAAATTGATAGCTGGAGCCAGAATATACTTTTGAGATGAGCTAGAGGGAAAACTCCAAATAACCAAATTAAGCTTAGAATTTGAAACTTCTCAAAGTGAACAGGAAATAGGAGATTGAAGGGGTTGTTAATTTACAAAACTGTTTGAAGCCACTACTTATCAATGTGGTTAAAAATTGATATTCGGAAGGCCAAATAATTATAAAAGTCAGTAAATTTAAAAAAGTTTAAACGGGACTCCAAGAAATAAGGGGTGAAAAGGGCGTACAAAACTTGTAGGTATGATAGAAAATTTAAATTTGAAAGACAGAAGTACAACTCCAGATAACAGAATAAATCTTAACATATTGATATTCTAAGTGGGAGCTAGAGAAATGAGGTAAAGAGGCAGTGATTGGGCTAACATTTCAAAAACTATAAGAATAAACTATACTTCTCACAGTGTTAGACGATTTACATTTGTCAGGCGGGTATAAGGACCATTACAAAACTTTATAAAGTTCTTAAATTTTAAAATGAAGGAAGGTAAAATGGGGAGGGAAGATCACCTGAAAATTTCCCAAGATAATATAAAAGCCATTTTTGAGCAGGTAGAAAATTGAAATTCTACATGTATGTTAATGGACCTTCCCAGATATCCGAATTACGTCTGAAAATTATAAAGTCACAATAACTAATGTATAGCACTATTTCTGATGTGGTTAAGTTGAAATTTGTTAGGCACTTAGATAGACCATTTAAGATAACCAAATAAGTTTTAAAATTTCAAATTGATAATTTGGGAAACGAAAAGGGGGAGGAGTACTTACTTGCTCTATGGCATTAGGATCTCGAAGATTCATTGCCGCCCTTACAAAAGTAAGCCACCTACCTCTACCTTGAGCTTATAATAGCCAGTCAACCTCATTACACTATTCCTATATTGATCTAGTTCTATTCAGTGCACCTCATTACACCCTATATCTTTCAGGTCCATCCTAATATTATTCTCCCCTCTTCATCTAGGTCTTCCCATTGGGTTTGCCAGTCAATACCCTGAACAAGGTTCTAGAATCTTCCATTCGTGTTGTATGTTCTGCCCACCGTAATCTATGAGACTTGATTATCTTAACAATGTATTGTGATGAGTACAGGGTATGTAACTATTCATTATGTAAGCTCAACTCCCCTGTAGCCTCATATCTTTTTGGACCAAAATCTTCCTAATCACCTTGTTTTAGAACACCTTAAATTTGTTTTCGTTATGTAAGGTAAGAGACCACTTTACATACCCATAGAGAGCAACCGGTAAAATTATTGTTTTGTATATTCTGAGTTGTACATTCCCGGAAAACTGGCAATATGTCAATAACTTTCTGAGTAATAGCGTGCATTTACCGACTGCATTATTTTTCTAATTTCCAATATAATATCGTTATTGCTAGTCAAAATTGTTCCTAAATATTTAATCTCATCAACCGTATCATGTTGTTCCAAAATAATCTGTAAATTATTCTCCTTAAGCTGTGTTTTCTGTGTAATATCATATACTGGTACTTGGTCTTTTCAAAGTTCCCTTCCAAAACTATTTTCTTACTAGCCTCTATTAAAATTTCTGAATTACTTGAAACATGCTTCTTACTACTGCCCAACAAATTCCAATCATCTGCCTTTCCTAAAAACTATTATACCGTTTTATGTCAACCCTTCTCTACTTTCTTGCCTTACCTTATTAGCATACTCTAAGGTTAAATTAAAAAGTAATGGTGAAAAGTACATCTCCTTGTTTCAACCCATTATGCGTATTTGAAAGTATTTGATAAATAATATCCAACCAATACCTCACTATTCGTATCAATCAAATATACGTCACCTAGCATGACAAGTTTTACGGGTATCCCGAGCTTAACTACAATGTCATGTAATTTATTTATTTTAACATATACATATACATATTTTTAAAATCCATGTATAATTGATGAATCGTCATGTTGTGTTCCCACGTCCTAGCTACAACCAGATTTACCATGACTACTATTGGTGTTCGAAACTCACCGGATGTTTCGAGATCATTTTGCCTAAATTATTTTCCACTTTATCTACACGCAAATGTAGATACACTTTCTCTAAATTCTACCTCTTATACAATTCCTAAATTTTGAACGAAGATAGTTCTTAAAAATATTGAGACGTGAAGAATTTAAAAAGCAGTAGACATTTCAATCAATACTTCTATGAATGTCTTAAAAAACTTTAGATTTAATTTGTGGAAATAATTTTTTCTTTCTCGCACCGGTCGGGTAGAAAAAGTATTGCTATCGTAAAATAAAATTTGAAATTTTGATAAATATCGAGGTTTAATGACCCCGTGAAACAGAAAAAGTGATTTTTGCGATGCCGCCTCGCCTATCAGTGTGTTTGTATCTCTGAATGTAGAATTATTAATTTTTCTTCTCCCATCAAACCCCCACACCCCAAAGAATATTCAAAGAATACAGTTAAATCTTAAATCATAAGATAAATTATATTGTGCGTTGATTGTTTTGTAGCACTCCAATCGTGTTTCATTAAAAAATAAAACTTATGCGTTCTTAAATATTTGAAATTTCTTAGTGGAATTAGGTAAAAGGGGTGATTTTGAAATTTTCAAAATTTATTTAAAATCTTCTTCTCACTGTGGATGAAGATTTAAATTTGTCAGACAGTTATTAGAACCACAACAGACACTCTGATAAAAGATCAAATTTAAAAATGAATTACCGGAAAATGTGAAGAAGGCGTCACCCCTCAGAATTTCCTAAACTACTTGAAAGAAACACTTCCCGTAGCGTAGCAAAAAAATATTTACCTATATAAAAAGAGACCACCATAAATATATATATGTCTGAACATTTATTATTTCAAACAAGGTTCAGTGTATTCGGAGGATTAGATGGGGAGAAGGGGGAGGGGGTGGAGGGGTGGATATAAATTACCAAAAAATAATAAAACAATATTTTATGTTGTGTTAGAATATTTAAGTTTGTCTGGAAGGTGTATGGACTATCTTAGATAATTATAAAAGTAAGAAAGTTTTTTAGTTTTATAATTAATATTTGGAAAATATGGGGATTGAGGAGGCGCTAAAATTTCTAAAACTAATATAAAAACACTCCTAGGTGTAGTAAAATTTTAGAATGTTTGTTGCAACATTATACAGTACAATGAAACCATAAATAATCGTATAATAATAAGAAATATTAGGCCTAGCTTCCAAATTGTATACAAGTAATAGTAAGCTAAAATGTTTAAAAATTATATTTGTAAAAACAGTTTTTGCTCTGGTAGCAAATCAATTTGGCTGTTAATTCCAGGAACATATAACTATATCTCTTTAACAGCTTATTGTTTCTTTTATTATTTTTATTAAACTATGATGCACTTTTTACCAATATGAGTTTGTAACAATGTATATAATTTATCATCACTTATCTTATGACTGCTCTTAGGCAACTCTTGCGCTTTCTATGGATTACGTTTGTTTGTGAACTCAGTTTATGACTGAATGTTTCGTTTAACGTATTTTTTTTAATATATTGGTGACATATACTTATTTTGGGATTGTCATGGCTATCATAGTATTGTAAAAGAAGAAATTATCTTACGAGTGCCACCAGGTGTTGAAATTCGATATAGTACAGATATATTCGATATATATCGAGCATTTCTCAATGCCCTAGAAATTTAAAATTGAACATGGTGATAGGTCTTTAGATAATGTTCTCTAAAATAATTTAAAAAAATGCTAATGGAATATGGCGGAATCAAAATAGTGGATAGAATTAGTCCAGAAATTTCTAAAAATAATCATTGTTTTTCTAAACTGTAAACTGTTACGGTACTATGTAACTTTCATTTGTGTTAACCCTTTAACAACCAGTGATTTATGCTGTATCAGTCTTCTTCTTCTTTTATTTTTTCTCGTTTCATAAGCACCAAAAGGCAAGAGTTCAAATACTGCCTATAGAGAAATTATTGCTTGATTTTAGCTTTTAACAAATTTTCAGATTATATGTCTATGTTGACATTGTGTTTTAATCAACTTACTCTTAGCGTTTTGTAACACACACTAAGCCCATAAGGGATTAATATCTAAACACAATTTTAGATTTGGTTACGTTTCCTCGTGCTTAATTTAACATCAAAAAGAATAAAGCTACTTTGTAAATTTCCAGTGCGAAGAATGGGTACACCAAATAGTCAATAATTAAAATACAATACTACGTAGGGAAGTAATATTTAAAGCTTTTTACCACATTATATAAACTTTAAAACGAACTAATAAATGAGTATATAATTATAAAATTACAAGTTTCAGGGACGTTCAATCAATATTGGTGGGCGGAAGGAATCTTTCAATAAAAATTTGAATTTAAAAATAATTATGAGGGAAAACAAGAAAATAAATTATACAATAATAGGTAGTAATATTTTAGTGAAGCGGAAGAAGAATCTAGGTCAAAATTACTTAGTTTTGAAAGAATACTATGCTGTTGACAAAGATAAAAAGCTTTACAAAATGGCATCAAGCTTGAGGCAGCATTGCCGAAAATTTCTACCTATCTAGTTGCTTAAAAACCCTGTCGATTTTCCTAGAGCTTATTTTTCAAATGGTAAAAAGTATGCTCATGTATTGTTTTCTCAAATTCGTTCGAGAAAGTATTTTGTAAGTATATAAGACTCTAAATAGAATATTGGTCCTTTCTTCTATTTTATGTATGGGTATGATTCAAGATTGTTTCCAAGACACAAAGAACGTCCAACTTGACAGATTAAGATTGAGACTAAGTGTTAACAAGGTATTTAAAATATGAGTACAACCTTCAACAATTAGTTTATCTAAGAGGCCCAAGTTCAATTTCAGGAATTGCTGAAAGATATATCATTGTATATGTATAGTGATAATTAATTGGCCAGTGACTGTATGTTGTGTCTCTTCTATATTTAAGTTAGTTTATAAGTCGTGTGCTGATATAATCAGTTGCGTAAAAAGTGCACGTTATAAATAAACAAAATAATTTTTTTCATGAAAAAATATCTAATTTTGAATTCCATCCACCCAAATACACATGGATGAATTAGTTTTAGATTTCTTAAGTATATTTGGACCACCATCTCTTAAAGGGCTTTCACTAGCTTTAATTTAAAACCAAAAGCATAAACATACTTAAAATAATGTTATTTAATCCATTGAATGGTATGAGTACATTTATTTACTCATAAAGCATATAAAGTGAATTAATATATTTAATTTGCAGAGAAATATATAAATCATTAAAAGAGGCCGCTCAACACTTGTTTACCCATCAAAACATGGTAATACAAAATAAAATATTGTGACAAAATCGTTCAATGGATTTGAAATCGGTTTTCACCAATGAAAAGGTATTTATATAATCTAGAAAGATGACTGTGTAAAATATTTACTAATCATAATTATTAAATTATACAATGAGAACTATCAAATTTTCAGCCTCACAACATTTTGAATGTCTTCATTAAGTGATATATTCTAAATTTAATTTTACTATATAAAGAAGAACTATTTTTACTTCAATTTTCTTAGATGGGAATTTTTATTTTTTGTTTTATTAGTCTATATATTTTTTATAAATGAATAATTACTTTAACTAGATTAATATGGATGTAAGAAATTAATGTTGGTAAAAGAAGAAATCACAAGGCTAAATAATATTTTTCTCCTGATTCATTTTTATAATTTATTAGTTTAATACTGAGCTTTAAAACATTATTCTAAGAATTAAAATGTTAAACAGTTTGGTAGCCGTAGTGTAACGCTGTTTGTTGTCAAACAAGGAACTATGTGTACCTGCTGGCAACTGTCGACAATCTTTCATCTGCAGCGTTGCCACGATCGTTTTCAAAGAGAAGAAGAGAGAAATAATTTCTCCCAACATTTTGAATATTTAAAATTGTGTTGCAAACGTTTTAAATCAAACATAAGAATCAATGTATCTGCCTGAGTGTGGTTGGCGTTCAATCTGAATCACCGGTATATTTTAAATTAAAAATGTTATCATTAATGTAAAGTGTTTATTTAAACTATTAACTTTCATGTCTTAGCACATGTTCGGGCTATCCACAAGAACATCACAAACGAGAAATTAAATTTCTCTATATTAAAAGAATGGGAAACAATAGCCAACTTCGTTTAAGTGCAGCGCGAAAGAAGCGGCGTAAAATTGTTTTAGAATATTTAAAGATAAGGTAAGTTAAAATACTACTCTAGAATATTTAAAAAATAAGGTAAGTTAAAGTATTATTGTTTAACACAATATATTGTCATTACTTTGTTTTGGCAGTGAGGTTATTATAGCTAATTGATCAAAAATTATTAGACCTGATTGTAGAATTCCCACACCGGACGTCAAGTGGCCTAGAATCTTTTCTTACTTTGACTATATTTTCGGTTACCAAGAGATCAAGGTTCAAATCCCAGCGCACTATGGATAGTTTTATTTGTAAATATTTATCACCCTCTCTTCAAGCAGATACTGGTAAATTCCCTTTGAAAATTTGCCTCTACTCCATTATGTTATTAAAACGAGAATTTAGTTACAAGGGTATTTTACATGGATGGTCGAGAAGTTTAAGGCATTTGACTCGCAACACATTGGGCTGTTCTTAACTGAGCTTGAACTTCTAATTCCAACTGTGTGAATTGAATATATCTTACTGATCAAAAATTAAACCGCTGTATTCAATGCACTAATTTGAAAAGTTTTCATAATTAGCGCGGCCCAGATTTCAATGACCCAAAAACTCTAAATAATCTATAGAATCACCTTGAAAATGCCCAAACATTAATTTAAATTTACAAAAAAAGATCAAAAAGACAACAATAAATTAATTAGCACTAGATTAAATCAAACACCCAATTAACAGGCGGAAACTTAAATGTTTGCAACGCAAAACCACAATAATTACACTTGCATTTTGCTAAACAATTAACCTTGATTAACAAACTCTAGCTACCGCTTCCACTGATGTCACCATTTCAGTTTAGTAGCAACGGCTCACTAGGAAGATGTATTTTCCAACCATGTAAGTAGAGAAGGTATATATTCATTTGAAATTTACATCTATTATCGTCTCATTCCAACAGTTGTATGAGGAATAATAAAACGTTTGATTACTACATTTACAAAACTTATTAATACTCAACATAACCGTTTAGAAATTACCAAAAGATTAATTAAAGCATGTAAAAATGACATATAAATTAAACATCTCTACAATCAGGGAATAATTACAATAGTTGTTGTTTTTTTATCACAGCGTCTTAATACTCATCCGGGCTATACGCTAATGTACTAAATATTTTAATGGATTAAGGATGAGGAAGGTTGAATTTAAAGGAATTGTTAGTGGAAAATGGGAAACTATTTAGGAAAAAACATCCTCAGTAGTAGTGGTTGAATTAAGAGTTCCAACGCACTCTCTCCCATAAGGTTAACATTGATCCACCTGACACCGGGTGTGGAGCCCCCCACATGCTGTGTAAGGTGGATCACTTTCTCCCTGTAGACGCTTGGCCAGGCGGCTCAAACTGTGGGGTCCCTTTTCCCAAGTGCTGATTACGTCCTCCTCTACAACCCCCTCCCCTCACTGTAGTAGCTAGGGTGGCATCTCGCCCCACTATGTCACACCGCGAGATAGTATTGTGATGTTCCACATCCGTTTGATTTACCGTTATTACCCCCTCCCCCAACCCTACCGACCTCCACCACTCCTCCTGCACTCTTCGAAATGTCCTCCCCTCTTCCCCCTCCCCCCTACAGCCCCTGCCCCTACAACCCCCTCGCCTACCAACCCCGGACATGGTGGTTCTTGATGATTGTTAATTGATTATTACTAATCAATTATTTTTAATTGAATATTGTTAATTAATTAATTTATTAATTGGTAGGATAGAGGTGTTGTAGTTTAATTATTTTTTATTAGAACATAGCACTTTGGCTGTCGGAGTTAGAATAAACATTGGCTCCTCCGTCACAAGGCTCTGTCGGACTGTCCAGGAACAATCTTTTTCAGCCAACCTTGTGTGCTAAAAGTAGCCTATCTGCTCAACTCAGTCTCTTACAGCGTAATGACCGCTACTGTCTTTCTTTCCCTTGTCGAACACAGCAATATCGGGGGAAATCCTCTCCCGGTAATGACCCGTGAAAGTTATTAGATGACGCGATCCATTTATCGAGTGAGGAAGAGAAATATAAAATATCTATTAAAGGTAGTGAGCTCCTTACAGACTCATTCATTAACCTCCTTGGAGGTTCATGACCTCATGAGCTCGTCGAATATAAATTTAAACATACGGTTTTAACCGCAGACCATATTGTTAATAGCCGCGATCCCGTTGTACAACACTCAACCTCGTGAGTTCATCGAAGCCAGTCATGCTTACAAAACGAAGAAAATGTTACGCTAACTGCTTGACACAGGATTCAAACCTCGGACGTTTGAAAAAATAAATTCTCTCTTTCTCTCTCCTGCTAAAAAAAAAAGAAATATAATTATTAGTACCGAAAGTTTTTTTTATTTTAGATTACTCAGTCATTGACAGGTTTTTTGTGACAGACGTCCCAAACCGGTTTTCAAATGACTTCTGTGTTAGGGGATCTGGGGTTCAATCCTCGGTCCTGTCACAGATTTATCTTATTGCTAAACTCTTCTTTCCCCTCCGACAATACATGTGAATGCCAAGCCTCCACAGTGGTTCGGATCCCCACGTTAAACTGTAGGTCCCCCACTCACCCTACCATTGTACATTAGAGTAAGTGTGTATAGCCCGAACGTATAGTAGTGCTAATAATAATTAAAACGTTGCGCGAGGGGAATAAAAAAACCATCACCCTCTAAAGTGCAAAACTTCCCGTAAACACAAAAAAAAACCTGACAATTTCATTAGTATACTAGTGCAAAGCAATCATACATAGTTCAAAAATCAGTTGTGATACACACTAACTAAAATACCCTTTAGCTTATGGGAGGGGCGCGCGCTAACAGAACCTGTTTCTGGATGCTACCGCCATCTTTTGGCATAAAACTCGAACTAGATCAACAGCTTACCACCGAGCTCTTGATTGACAAGAGATTGGGACCTTTGTCAAATATAAAGGTCTGTAAAAAGCGACATACCATGGAATATTTACACACAAACATCCACACACACGCACACACGCACACACACACACACACCCTGTTCATCGCCATCAAGGTAAATTATTCCATGAGCTGCTTATAACAGCAAAAAAGTTTGATTTTACATTTAACTTAATGTTCTAAGCTATATTATACCGATTATATAACTTTTCCAAAAAATTCACAAGTTATATCAAATACAATTTTAAATATCATTTAATGCTCGTAACTATATATGGTTGACATGTTAAATAACATTCACACAAAACAAATTAAATCCCCGAGCCCAAACTAGAGGAAGCGTACCAATATTTTGCATGGAGGGAGGATGGAAATTCTACTAGAAAAAAATCCCTGAATATTAATTAAAACCGTTTACAGCAAACACACACACACACACAAAGCCTCCTATCTTTCTACATGTCTAATATTTATCACAAAAAAAAGAAGTAAGGCTTAATAAATTAGATTTAGAAGGGAATGTATCTCAATTTTCCAGAGTTGGAATTGGAAAACGAGTTATGAAAATTTACCAAAAAATTATTTGCTGGGGGATCAAACCCTGACCTTCCCAAAACTATTATCAAAACCTGTTTCCAAAATGGAAACTCAAACGTAATTACATAGTAAGCTGGTACACATAGTATTTATAGATCACACAAACTTGTCACGTTTTATCACTTCGTGTTACTACCCGATCAGATTATGTGCTTAGATACTAATTACGCTATTGGGAAGTTTGAAACCGCATATGCGTAGTTGGAGAGCGAAACACTATTTCCAGGTCTATGACACCACTCTCGCAATATACTAAAGTGAGCGGGGTTCGAATCCTGGTCCACTGGATGCCACCATCTTTGGTCAGTTAAGGGCTCCCGACTAAGTCACACACACCAGGTGTTCTACCAACCATCAACAGAGCGTCGAACAGCCACGCCCATACTCGTCAGCTGCTAGAAGATGTATGACAAATAAGTGTACTTACATGAATCTGATGAGGATTGCGCAATCACAGATGCGCATTGCACAACCTACAGGCGGCAAGCCACTTTGAGATGGTATTCAAATCTCACCCACGTGGACAGAGGGGTGCTCTTGTATAGGAATAGACTTATTTTAAAGATAGGAAAGTTACTATATCTACTCTCACATATTTATACGCCGTAATAATCAAGTAGGTTTGCGTCCGTCCATTTTGCACTACCGTTTGCTAAACCAAACTTATTAATTCTGCGCCATGGGCGTGGATATCCCTGATAATAAGACGCGGAAATAGACAATAACATTAATCTGGCTCGCGTGATTTGACCTAGATTTTGAAATAAATAATAAAATAAGCTGCTGCTGGTACAACAAGGCGGTATTCATTGTCGTCGTACCGCAGCTTGACTGAATGAAACGACTCAGTGGACAGTTTGTGACCGCAAGGTGACCTGGTGGTCTAGGGGTAGGGTGTCAGACTTCTGTGCTAGGGGTCTGGGGTTCAATCCTCGTTCCCGACCGCCTTTTCAATGAATAAATGCATTTTAATGTCAGGTAGTAGCTCCAACTCAACCTTGTTCATCTTTTAAAATACCACCCATGCAAATCCAGAGCTTGTGCAAAAATGTATACAGTCCAATTTATAATACTCAAAACACAAAGAGCGAAAGTACTCGAAGACGTCTGCTAAAAGTAGGACATCACTTAAAAAATATAAATTTTGATAATATTCCATAGTGTTCTTTCAAACTGACGAGTAGAAAAAATTTACCTTCATCTGTGTGGAGGGAGGGTGGGAAACCCTGTAAATATGTTGATATCCCTGATAATAAGACGGTTAAATAGACAACAACATTAATCTCAACTAACACCTGTCTACTGCGAGAGTAGCGTGTTAGACCACACAGCCACCGAGTTGGGTGAAATCATGTTGACGAAAAGGATTTCTAAATATTAATGGCCTCAGTTCCCCTCTTAGAAGTCACAATATTGTCTGAAATACGTAGAAAGTATTATTTTTATAACAGCCATTTTCCAAATGACCTTAGTATATATGACTTAAGTTTTACTTTCCAATATAGTCTAACTCCGCTTCTTTCCACCTCTTTTGTATTACAATAAATGTATCATTAATATATTAAATACCTGGGGGTATGATGACAATTTTACTAACACATAGCGCATAGCCCGAACGGGTAGTAAGAAGCGGTGTTAATTATTATTATTATTATTATTATTATTATTACTAATTAATTTTAAATATATCCTAGCTGTACGACAATACCATTTTTTAAGGGGGGACTGTTCGATTTGAAAATTATTACTATATTTGTTCTTGTGGGAAAACAACTCGTACAGTTAGCTAGCTAGCTGGTGACAAATTTTTAAATTCGATATTTTACAAAATGAGCACAACTATTTGATCCCAAATGATTTTATTGATATATCTGGAACTCTTTTACACTATCAATAATAAAGTTTATTTATTTATCTAAAATAAAATAATTTAAGCGTAGTTTACTTGCAACAATAGATAGAAAGTTTGATTTTTTTAAATTAACAGGAAATATCCATGAGGGAGGTTTTTTTCTTTTTTTCATGACAAATAAGTAAAGATTTTTTTTTTTTGCAAATACATGAATAATTAATTTTTTTAAATTTAAATTTTATTAAATATATATTAAAAAAAATTTGGTTCAAAGTTTATATTTACAGATTAGTTTTTGTGATCACCAAAATGTTGTGTTTGTTTGTTTTTTGTTTTTTATGAATAAAACATAGTAATTATTATTTGGTCCTCTATTTCAATCAGAAATATTATTAAAGAATAATGATTGATTTTTTTTCACATTTGGGTATATTTTATTTAAATTAAATAACAAATAATTTGTTTGTTTCATTAAAAACGCCGCAATGAGACTTATAAATTACGTTATTATTGTTACTCGACCGAAGTTCCTCAAGCGGTAATATATTAGAAATAATTACATGAATAATATTTAAAACAATGTTTATATATCATTATTAGTACTATTTTCATGGTTTGAGCTATATTTGTGAAAACTTTTATTTGTGTTAATAAATATTATATAAAACTGCTATGTTTGTGTTTTAACATCTACACTCAAATACCTCTCCCTCTCCTATCCTATGAATACAAGTTTATTTGACTTAGAAGATCGGTCTCAAATATTATGGATAATTTGAAACAATTCAACCCATTTACTTTCTCATTGGGTATCAATCAAAAGTCTACGAAGTAAACACAGTACCTATTAATTGGGAACCTGTCTTGACGTATGAATACGTGAAATTAGAGCTTGGGGCTTTTCTAGTTGTTCCTATGAAAATGGGACTGTAGCTCAGCGAGTTTCAATCTTGTTTTCTCTCTCTCTTCCATGCATGGATATCCATGTATTTATATAAATAGAGCAGGAATTTATAATAATAATAATGGTGACCTGGTGGTCTAGGGGTAAGGTGTCAGACTTCTGTGCTGGCGGCCGGGTTTCAATCCTCGGTCCAGGCACAGATTTATCTGATTACCA
>CABFOV010008229.1:0-24498 GCA_902141375.1 Timema poppense
TGTACACTAAAGGTCAAGTATTGCGACCGTAAATGAAAAATCTAACCCGGAATGTTGATGGATATTGACGTCACATGACCCCTAAACCCCAAAAAATGTTTTTCGCAATTCCATCTAAATGTGTGTCTGCTTCATTAACAGAAAAATCAGGTAAATAAGGATGCCTTTAGCACTCCTGCACTCCCCAGTAGCTGCAATGTCTAAGGCATAAATCTAGTGTTACACTAGACTGCTGAGGATGCGTTGATTGGAGTTCGATCCGAGTCGGGTGCAGAGAAAAGTTTTTTCCTAAATGGTTTACATACGCTCTCCACGCAAATATGGTAGCACTTACGCTAAATTACACCTATCTCATCCCTAGTCAAGTAGTGTAATTAGTACATAGGCATATAAACTGAACGGGTAGTCAGACATGGCGCAAAAAAAAACTCCTCCCCTATTTGTCCTTAAGTACCCTACATAGGGCATATTTTTCTCACTGAGGTCAAGAAAATATTTAAAATACAAAAAGGTTATATATATAATTGTTTGTAAATAGTTTCTTGACATTTCTTGTACCGATGGTATCTTTTTTTTTTCCTTTCTAAGGGCGGCTAACATACTTACTGCACTCGTTTCCACCCTTGTCTATCATGGTCTCAAACTCCTCCATGGTTACTGTTTTTTATTTTATTATAGTGATCTAAATCTTTAGGATTCCAGATTACCTGGGGTGGCTTACAGAGCTCTATGAGATAATTTGCACTTCCTTAGACACCTACATTTCTATACAATATGCTAAAATAATGATATAACAATAAATATTATTATTAATTCTCACTTACACTAGGAAATACACTGGCCTAAAGATATATGTAGACTTACAATAGTCAAAACACACGTTCGACTACGCTGTTATTCGGCCAATGAGTGTATGTTCGGGGAAATGTTCGCGTAAATTTTCGTATAGGCTTACGGACTAAAACAAGACCGAAAACGAACATCCTTTGATGCGACGGGCAAATACCGACAACTGGTGGATCGGTGACGAATAGAACAACAATCACATTTTGTTACAATGTGCTGTTCGGAAAACGGTCCACACTTGTCGCGAACATGTTCGTGTTTGTTGTTCTGTTCAAATCTGGACGAGGCTTAGGGAAAATGTTCTTACAGCAATGATCTATCTCTATAATTTTGTATTCAATTATCAATATTTAACTATTTTATTTGAAATTTATAAATGAAGAATTTAATAACCTAACCTAATAAAATGTTGAAATTTTAAAACTGGAAGCCAACATTTTAATACGGAGTGTTGAACCTTGGGGACCTAATTTCATTATTTTTAATTTCTCGATACCTTACAGGTAAAGAAAGTATTGTGATCCAAAAAAAAAAATCGAAATTTTGATGAATGTCAACGTTTCATGATCCTTCGAATCCGAAAAAGTTTATTTTTATCAATGCCGTTTGTCTGCCTGTCCATCTGTTTGTCAGCCTGTAATTCTGGCTAGAGCCTAAACTATTTTACTGGTTGGGCCAATCTTGATATCTAGGGATTTCATAGGATTACCCTGATGAATTTTTGGAATTGAATATTCAGCCCTAAAATTAACGGTAGTTTCCATAAGGTTGAAAAGAGCGAAAATCGATTTTATCAAAAATGGCTTGAACAATTTTGATTAAATTTCATTCCTAAACTTTGATCAATATTACAAACCAAATGGCTACTTTACATTTTTCCGTCAATATGACTTAAGTGTTACAGTCTGATACGTAAATTATAATTTTTAATCCTATCTCCATAAGTATTTGAGATATACAAATTTATTTAACAATGCATACATGTAGATACATTTATAGTAAACATCATTTACATGAAATATATATTTATAAAACCAATAGTTTTCAAGATATAAGAATATATGTGTAATTTTAACTTTCCCAACATTTTAAGATAAAGTGTTATGACTGTCAAAAAAAATCTAATCCAAGATGTTGATGGATGTCGATGTTTCATGACACCCCGAACCCTAAGAAGTTGTTTTTACACGCGGTCTGCCTGTGTCTCTGTGTGTCTGTTGAACCCTAAAATTAAAAGTAGTTTACTAAATGCTGAAAATAGAAAAATTTGAATTTCTCAATATCAGCTATAACGATTTTGATTAAAATTCGTATCTAGGCGTTGATTAAGATTATAAACAAAATGTTTTCTTTCTTTTTTATAAAAAATAAAGTTTAGGGTCCTTAACACAAGAAAATTTTCTATATCTCTGCAATTATTTGAGATACTAAATAACGTATCATTATCTAATTTTAGTACTATCAAAAATAAAAAACTTTCTTTGAAATGTATTTTTATAAAAATATATATAAATAATATATATTGTCAAATATATTAATACAAGTTTGTGATCATTAGTTGTGAAGAGATATTACTTAATTATAAACGCAATCATTCTCTAATATTATGGAGTATGCAAATAAGTAAGTCTTTCAAGAAGTTGATGTTTTTCCTTTGACCTCTTAGGGGAAATGTTTGTACAACACAGGGTTAAATCCTGGATTTTTGTGATGGGGAGAGACGTGTTCTCACAACCTTATCGTGTCAAGGAGTGGACGGGGAACCCCAAGAAATTTTGAGATAAAAATACTTCACAATTTGAAAATAAATCCGTAAGTGGATGAAAGTATTCAGATTTTCGAACAATCAAACTTTAACTCCACTCTATAGTATAGTTAGCTATTTCTTATTCTAAATCGAAATTTTACCACTAAGCCATACGTACACGCTATGTGTTTGGTATTATTAAAAAAAAATTCTAAGAGTACGTTGTTCAAAAATAAACTCTTTTAAAGATCTTTATTATTAATCAATGAATTAGTAATAATAAAAATTATTAAATAATTTAAACATAAAACATATTTGTGCAGCAAGATGACGGGCACGTAACTTAATTTTTTTCAATTAAATAAATTCCCACTTTTACCGTTTTAATACTCAAAGTGATTGTTTTAACTATTGATAATAACTACCGTATATTAATCATTTAATAATATTACTAATAAGAGTTTTAAAAAATGAAATTTTGGTAGTGACAATAAAACTAGTAATAACTTTAACGTTAATTTAATTGATTTAATCTCTTGAAGGGGTGCCCATGCTCCTTACGCCACAACCCCATTTCTTGATCTGCCTCTCTCATTTTAGACTCAATAGTCAATAATTACCTATTTTACTGGTCACAATTTATAAAGGGGAAATTTAATAGCAATGCTATAACCATAAGATGTGCATCCCCTAATACAATACCGAAAATTTAACAATAAGACAATATTTTAATACGAAGGGTTGACCATTGGAGACCCAATATCAATATTTTTTATTGGTCCAAATGTGCATATGAAGACTAATTACTTACATTAAAATTATAAAATTTAAAACCGTGAGTCAAAAATGTTTAATGTTAGTATAGCTTAATGTGTTGTCGGGTTTGATCATGTATATAATAAAACGGATTTTGACTAAATATCTCAATTTTTAAACAATAGAGTGAGAAATTCCGTTAGGATTTCCGTACCATTTATTTATATAAATGAACAATTAAACCCTAAATAGGAGTAATGCACAGTTTGCGGAATCATTTAACTACGGCCCGTATCCGGGGGCGGATCCAGATCATTTTCATAAAGGAGTCATAATTATAAATTACATAGTTACTTACAATGCTAGATTTCTCTTTAAGAACATTTAATAATTTCTCATATTTATTTGATCTAATGTATGTTTTAAACTATAATTAACCTCTCCATTTATTTAAAATCAGATAGTTTTTTATAAAATATTTGGATTAGCCCTACCTCTGAACAATTTTTTGAAAACTCGTTCACTATAGAAGATATGAGTAGTCTTTGCCTTGATTTTTTTTAAATTAGATTTTGTTATAAATTATAAGCCACCATTTAAAGTATTTCTCACCTAGAAATTTTGAAATATGGATGCCCTTATAAGCTATTTAGATTGATCCTCACCTTAGTTTTATAGGATGGTTAGATACCTCTAGAAAATAATCTTTGAAGTGTTCTTAAAACAACAAAAATTTTAAAATTGAATTATTTCAGAAACTAGGTTGTTTGGGGTGGTCCTCGTCTGAAAAATCTTCAAAATGACATGCATCTAGAAAATATTTGGAGTTTTTCTCCCCTAGACATTAATGAAATTTGGATGACCTTGGAAGATAATTAGAACATTCCTACCTTGACTTTTTCTGCTATTTCTATAACTCTAGTCTAGTTGTTATTTAAAGCGGATTTTTCCGGAATATTTTTGATAATAGAATGCCTCTAGAAGTTATTTGGAGTTTGATCTAAGGCCATCTTTAAGCTTCATATTTGATAATATCGGAGGGTTTGAAATTTATCTAGGGGGAAATTTATTCTCAGGAGGGGCAAACTGTTTCCAGGGGGTCAGAGTACCACACAGTTCCGCCAATTCTGCCCTCCACACATGCTCTATATTTGGTATTCGTGGATTAACTGCTCTCAGGAGTTGATTAGTCTACTTTGATGGTTGGTAGTATCCATTTCTTTGTGGAACAATGTTAGTTACTTGCTATGCATGACAAATATTCTTAAAATAGAATGAATATTTTATCCACACTTGCATGAATCATATCAGACAAGAAATTATGCACGTGTTCACAAATTTAATAAACATGGACGCACATGTGGACTCGGCTAAATAGGTGTCTGCGCGTAACAAGACTAAACAATTGTAGATTATCCGTGTTGTATAAGCTTTCTAAAACTTGAACATGAGTTTTGGTTTCATATTAATTTTCTAACTTTAACAGGGGGGTCAACGGACCCTTTGACCCCCCCCCCTCCCGAATCTGCGTGGGCCCGTATTGGCTAACATATGATTGTGGTAAGAGAATATTTACAGCCTTACAAATCTGGAAAATATCCGCTACTTTCAGTGTGTTTTGGCCTCTCTGTTACTCTTCGACCAAATCTCGTTGTTAGTATAAATAAATGTTACGGTGCACTGCACTGATTTTATCCTGCTTTTATCTTAAAATAGACCATACTAAAATTTCGTAAGATGTGTGAAACAAAATAACGGACCTATAAAGTTTTGAATAAATACTACACTAAAGTTGATACATGAAATAATATACATTTTTACTTATTTACTCTATGATATTAGAAACGTGGAAAGGTGATACAGAAAAATGGAAAAAGAGAAACACCTTTGTCTTCCAAAGAGCATAGAAGTAAAATTAATTTTCAAAGATCTGAATTGAAACGTATATGTATGTATATTTCTTATAGATCAGATATTATTGGTTTTATAAAAAATTATTTCAAGTAAAATATGTTTACCTTTATTATTACTACAACCTTACAATGATATGTTATTTCGTATTTCAAATAGTTGCAAATAAGTTGTAAAAATTTGAAAATTTCCTATATGTAAATTACCCTCAAAATCATTTTAAATTCTTTTACCCTACTTTTAAATTTGGGGTTAAGTATATGATTCCAAAAATTCCCCTAAAAACCTTATAAAAGCCCCAGATAAAAAATAGCCAATTTGGGAAGATTGTTTCGGCTCTGGCTCGAGGTACAGACTGACGGAATTGTGAAAATCACTTTTTGGTTTCAGGTTCAGCGGTCATAAACGTCGATATTTATCAAAACTTTGAGTTTGATTTTTTTACAATCACAATTATTTATTTCCGAGATATCGAGAGAAAGTAAATGGAGCAAGAAAAAATCCATTCAAACATTGATGAGCAGATACGATGTGATATGTATACGAATGCGACCGCCAACCTTTAAACAATTAGCAAACTTATTGACCATTACTAATCACCTTACAACTAGCATTATTACTTACTTCATTAATCGAGATTTTCCCTCAGGGATTGTGTCAGGTGATTCTTTAAATATATGAAATCTTATACCATCTCCACAAAGTCTTATGTAATCTCTACAGTCATATGCATTACTGTCAAAATAGAAGATTTTTTTGTCTTCTGGAGACAAAGATTGGTATAGACTCATACAATTACGGTTATCGAAATTCCAACTAGATGTAGTAAAGTACTCCATGGAAATCATATATTTATCAATTTTTCTGTAGAGCTTTACCAACCTGTAAATAAACAATTCTATTAAACTTATTATATATAAATGTAGTAATACAATCAAAAGTAGTTTTACTATACAAATTGTTAGCTTGTAATGTAATAAATTAATATTATATTATTTATGTAACTGTGAATTAGTATTTCAACTCACTTTGGTGGACTTCCCTTAATAACGAAGGCAATGTCTAGAAGAGCCCCTGGTATGACGTGAACGAAGATGGCGAACACGCGGTACCAGAGCACGCTTCTAAATGGGATGACCAAAGGATACCAGATAGCCTGTGCAGAGGGTACCTCGAGTATTTTCTCTAATAACACGTTTGTATTCTCTTGAAACGTCAATGTGTTTGGTCCGCTCACAAAATTGTAGATGGGGATGTTCTCGTTGGGAACTCTGGAATAAGTTACACACAAATGTTTCTTGATAAATGGATCTCAAAAATTCACTGGAACAAAACCATACACAAATTTATACTTAAATTTAATTCTAAACATAAGATTTTAGAAAACATTTGTGTGCCTTTCAAATAATAAAACATATTCAAATTTAGTTAGAGATTGATTTTAAATATTGAAATGGTTCATTAATATTATACTAATATATATATATGGTACGGAACTCCTCATGAAATTTATCGATCTAGTGTTTAAAAATGGAGATATTTAATCAAAGCTCGTAATATGAAACGAAATAATATACACAAGCAAATCCATCTTAAATTGCATTGTACCTATTTACAACATTTTTTAAGTCCCGTTTTTAGACTTTATAATTTTATTTTAAATTAATTAATGTACTCATTTATCTGTTTGGACCAATAAAAATATCAATATTGGGTTAACAAGGCTCAACAATTCGATTTAAAATTTCGACTTCCGGTTAACATTTTCGATATTTTTTAGGTGTTGCACATCTTCATGTTATCGTATTTTCTTTCAAATTCCTAATCTGTAAATTATTATTTTGACCAATAAAAATGTAAATATTGACAATTGAGTCTAAAATGTAGATATATCATTGTTGAAAAGACCTTTCTCCTAAGAGGTTGAAAGAAAGAGAACATATACTTTTTGACAGACTTACTCATTTCTTACTCTATAGCATTAGAGAATTATTGCGTTAAAACTTAAGTAGTATCTCTTTACAACTAGAGCTCACAACATTGTTCTAATATATTTACCAATACTTGATAAACTGTTGGTTTTATAAAAATATATTTCATAAAAAAGATTTTATTCTTAATAGTACTACAATTTTGTAATGATATGTTATTTAGTATCTCAAATACTTGCGGAGATACGGAAATTTCAGCTTCTGTAAAGAACACTTAAACTCATTTTCATGAGAAAATGAAAATAACCAGCCTATATATAATTTTAACCAACGTCTAGATACGAATTTTAATCGAAATTGTTAGAGCCGATTTTAAGAAAATAGAATTTTTCTTTTTTCGCCCTTTATAAATTACATTTAATTTTAAGTTTAAACAGTTACACAGACAAACGACAAAGCAAAGACAACCTTTTAGGGTTCGGGGGGTCATGAGACGTTGACATCCATCAACATTTCGGGCTAGAATATTTTACGGTCACAATACTTTACTTTTAGTTTATGAGAAATTTATATATATAAATTTATATATATATATATATATATTAACATATAAATGTATATTTATTGATATGTTATATTATGTTTATATTTATTTATATGTTATGTTATATAATGTTTATATTTATATATAAATATATATATTTTATGTTATAATATGTTTATATTTACATGTTTATATTTATATATAAATATATATTTGCGTATAGCTTGAAAGCTATTGGTTTTATAAAAATATGCTTCATATAACATATTTGGGTTATAAATAAACCTACATATTTGTAATGATAAGCAGTTTCATATCTAAAACAGTTTCGGAGATACGATAAAAAAAAATCATAGTTTATGCATCAGACTGTAGATCAAAGTTATTTTGCCGAAATATTGAGAGTAGCTATTTTGTTTAGATTGTTTACAAATGTTTTGAAATTAAATTTAATCAAAATCGTTAAAGCTGATTTTGAGAAAATTGATTTTTTTAATTTTTTCCTTTAAGTAAACTACCCTTAGTTTTAGGGTTAGACAACCAATTCCAAAAACTTCTTGGGGCAACCATAATAAAAACCTAGCTACCAAGTTTTAGCCCAATCGGTAAAATAGTTTAGGCTCTAGTTGGAGGTACAGAGAGACAGACGGAAATTAAAAAAAAAAAAACATTTTCGGATTAAGGGGTTCATGAAAAATTGAGATACATCAAAATTTCGAGTTCAATATTTTTGACGATTATAATACTTTCTCTACCTGTAAGATAGTAAAAAAGTAAAAAGCAAAATTGTCAGTTTGTTTCTTTTTATGTTGATTAATCACATCTAAAATACTATACCAGAAATCTCACATGTGTATATACTGGAAATGGATCTAGATGATACCGCTGGATGAAGGAGTAGAATTCCGGACCTCTGGAAGAGACTGGCCTTGACAAAGAAGAATTTGTCATCGAAAGTCAGTGCAACCACCATCAATGGCAGGCTTGGTCAGCCAATCATGTTTATGGGAGTCAAAGGTTTCTGCTCATGGTAACTAAAGAATCCTCCCGTCAGGAAAGAGCTCTTATCTGGTGGTATGTGGTCCTACACTAGCTTGAAGGACTATGATTTAGCGCCTTCAGCCCCCTCTAGGGGCAACAAGTTTGTGGGTGCTGTCGAAACCACCAGGGCACCACGATTTCCGGAATTGAGCGTGCTGCTGGTTGAAGCCAGCTTGAGTCCTCGGTTCTTTTCATGGTGTTAGACAACTTGGCTCTTTTCAGGGTCAATGGATCTGCCATTGTGACCTCCAAAATTACCGGGTATGAGCGCGTGGAAAGAGGATTACAGGAAGAATAGGCCAGTCTCAAGGCTGCTAGTGGTATGGCCCTTTTCAGGTTTAGCACTGTCGCTGGCGTGACCCTCCAAATTACCATGCAGGTGGGCGCGAGTTGCAGCCAACAGGTGGAATCGGCCCTTCTCAGAACAAATAAATACACCACTGTTGAAGCCAGAGGGGTCCCTTCATCTTAAGGAGTTAATAAAGCCACTAGTGGCTGCCATCAAGAATTTTTCGCCCTTTTCAGGATTAGTGACGATTTGACCATTTCCATGGCCAACAAAGAATCCAGTATGGTTTCCTCGTACCTCAGCTTGGTGATTAATGCTGGACCCCTATAAAGCGTCAGTCATGATGTTGGCGTGTGCGAGTCTAATGGGGCCCTTCCAACTATTGGAGGTGTGCTTGTCCCTGATGGACATTTAGCACTGGAGGACCTTTTCTGGGGCTTCTAGCCAAGAAAACGGTGGTGGGGGGAGGGGGGAATGGATGACAATGCTTCCACCAGCACAGTGGGTGGAAACCTAACATTGTCAACCGAAGTTATGACCATGGTTGATTCCAGCAATCCTTTGCTTGTAAAGACCGCAGTATGTGGTAACAACCCGAGTGACATCGCAAAGGACCATAAGATATTCCTCAAGGCTGGCATCTCCTGTCAAGTTGTGTCATACGGTAAGAAACGCCCAGTTGACTTATCATTGGACTTGGAATAATGGGCCACAAGCTTCAAGAGTGTCAACAGCACATGCGATTCTGTGGAACTTAAGGGAATGATGCCAGGACCTACTTATCGTCGACACGTGATGACTCGAGCCAGGAGTTGCATGACATTTTTGTTGGGTATCAGAAATGATGATCCTAACAGAGGGAGGGTGCAATGCCTGGAAGCTATCGGGGTTGACTCTAATCATTTAGACGGTAGCTATGGCGATGAAAGTTAGAGAAAAAAATGTTCCGGGCCAGGGTGCACCTACGTTGGGTTGAAGGGAGAAATGGCTGAAACTGAAAGTCAATAACACAAGCCCTGCATAACCCCAAACAGGTACTAGTTGTTCTTGGCTGGCTCACAAAGACAAAGAAAAGATCCCACTCATAATCTTGGGTGATGTGGAGGACTACTCCAAGATGGGAAGAGCCATCCAGTACAATCTTCGTGAGCCTGTGGAGGCAGTGAGGTAGCCGGGTGATTGCGTATACCACCAGTGCGTTTCGGAGGACGCTTAACATGACCTTCATGCATCTAGCTTAGGAATCCAGTAATGGTCCAATAGCTAGGACGGTAGTGACTTCTCTAGGTCATGGTAAAGAGACTCATGACCCAGAAAAATCTAGTGACATCCAGGAGGAGATAAAGGATGTGGTTTTTCCTATTTTATCAATTACCTAAGTGCTCTCTCAGTGGAAACGGGACTAGAATACATACCGGAAAGAGGAAGAAATTTCCACACCTCGTAAATTCTCTGACCACTGGGGAGCACATCATGAGGCTATACTCCATATCATTAGTGTACAGGCTTCCATATCAAGGTTTAGGAATATAAGGCTCGCAGCAGTTTGGTGCAGTGTAAAACTGCTTTCGGTTCGGTCATGTGCGGAAGGGTTGCCGCGTGAATACGAGATATAGATTTTGTGGTGGTGACCACGAGAGTGTTGGGTGCCCGGAAAAGATACGATCCTCCCCAAAGTGCCTGCTCTTCTGAGGAGCTCAATTCTTGGCTTGGTGGGTCTGCCTTACGTACAAGTCCTTACGGTACGCAGGGAGTACATGGGCCTCCAAGCTGCAAGAAGAGAATACGGATGGCCTTAGTAAAGGCCAAAGGCCCACAGGACACTTTGCGTTATGGAGGGTGACCGTGACTCTAGCTCCATTACCAAAATACAATTGTAAATTTTTTTGCCAGTGCGTTTTTAGAAAACTCATCCATCCCTCCAAATCAAGACACCTACTGACTCCGCCATCCCAGAACCCGTGCCACCTGATTCTACTTTTACGGTCGAAAACCTGTCCAAGAACGCCTCCTTCTCATTCTGATCCCCACATCTCACTCCACTCTCCTCTTATCTATGCCCTACCCCACCGTCCCCAAATATTCTCAACCCTCCCACCCATTCTCCTCACTAACCAATCCTTCCCCCTCTCCCTTAGAGGATGAGGCTGCAAGGCTCAAAATCTGCTTTGAGGTAATCAAGGACATTCCGGGACTGGTTCCAGGAGACTTCTCATATAATGACTTGAGGATGGTCCAGGAGTCTTCAAGGAGTAACTGTAGACTTGGTCATGTAGTGTATCATCCTCTATCTAGTTTATAATGGCAGCGCATACAAATAGAGGACCCCCATTGATTAAGGAGCTCACAGTAGCACTCTGGAACGCCAACATAGCTAGGTGAAATAAGTCCATGATTGAATGTTTCCTGGCAAAAGATCGTGTTCAATTAATGCTGTTGGGAGAAACCCAACCTCGCTCCGCAATGAGGTTCTCTTTGGCAGAATTTATCTGCCATTGGAGTGACCAAGCGGGGTATGTGGGCTGAGGTGGAACGGCCTTCCTGGTAAAAAGGGGCCTTGGCCAACACGCCATTTAACTTCCTACCATCCAGCACATAAAAGCAAAGGCGTGGTACCACGACTGTTTTATTCGGTGGTGACATTAATGCTAGACAACCTTCCTAGGACTCCATAATTATGGATGTTCGTGGACAATTGCTCCACGACTCCATAGAATTACATGGTCTAAATGTCTTCATTCCCCTACTTCCACATACTTATCTCTCAATAATATTTTCCTTCAGACGTCATTGAATTCATTGCCATCAGATGGATCAGACGGTTGATTCTGAAGTATCTAGCAGAGCTGTACTAAAATCACAATCCCTTTCTTGTGATTCTGGGACGTGCAATTTCTTTCATATACCTCGATTCCCCTCCCTTGAATAAACCAGATCTTAGGTGCACTGACTGGGGCAGGTTCACGAAATTCACGGATGTATTTAGAGAAAGGTTAGGGAAATACACACCTTTCAAACAGCCGCATAAATTTATCATATTGTGGAGTATATAACTTCCACCATCAAGGAAGCTCTCGAAATTTTGATGCCAAGGAACCAACCTAAGATGGTGTCACAGGTTTCTTTACACAATTTTATCATTTGGCACATTCGGGAGAAAATCACCTGAGGGAGGCTTGACAAACCTCAAGAGACCTGGTAGACAAGGCCAACAGGAACCGCAAGGTCCGTGATGTTGACGGGATGATGCCAGAATACCGAAACGGTGTCTGTAAGGAAAATCTAGAGAGCCTGTACGTACGGGACAGGTCCCTGTGGCATCAAGTACATCTTTTGTAGGACGGAACGGATTGGCAAATTCTGAACAGGAGAAGGCCAGAGCTCTCTCTTAGAGCACTCATAGACGCAAATGATACCTACTGATAGCCTGTCAGACTCGTAACACCTTGTTCACTTGGCTTAGATCGTCGGTATGGTCTCGTACACACCCTTGTATAAGCTTGAACCCATGGAGGAGACAGACATCTCACTGGTCTTGGTCACTCTAAGATTAAACAAGGCCCCTGGACCAGATGGCATCAATCAGTAATGTGGTCCTCAGAAACTGCCCTTAGAATTGATTAAATTACTCGTGGAGTTATTCAACGCTGTCCTGCTCTTGAGTCACTTTTCCGAAGTCTGGAAACACACCAACACCCTCTGCTTCCTTGAACCAGGTAATGAATGACCTGGCTTTAGCCTCGTCGTACCGACAAGATTACTCGAATGTTTGGGCAAGTTGCCCAAGATAATTCTACAGACGATACTGACCCAACATGTTCGTGAGACAGACATACTGGTGGCGCGAGCATTAAGGCTTTCGGTCGGGACACGCTATATGGCTCATCAACTTTTCTGACTCAGGGAGCATGTCACGAGAAACTTCCATTTCAACAGACTAACTGGCACTGTCTTTCTCGACGTGGCAAATGCCCTCTACCGTTTGTGGTATGTAGGTCTCGTTTTCAAACTCCTTTCCTTGAACCTACTTCTATTCATAGTTAAAGTTGTACAATCTTACCCATCCAATCCCACCACACCTTATCCACATCCTTTGGGAACGCCACTTACAAATAAGAAGCAGCTGGGCTGGAGGGCAACATTGTTCCCTATATGAGCCTGTTATCTTCAGTTTGTATGTGAACAACATACTCAAATCCCCAGACCCCATGTTGGCACTGTATGTGGACGACGCTGTAATAGCAAAGTCGTGGTGACATCAACGGGTAGATAGGTGACTCCAGATATGTCTGACAATGTTTAAAGTGTGGTTGACCACTTGGAGGACGAGTGTCATCGTGGAGGATGTACAAAAGTGCTCTCACGTGGAAGAGAAAGTACTAAAGGCTGGCTTTTATCTGGCTGTTCGGAGAAAAGTGTTCAGATTGGCAATCAGTTCTAATTACCTGGGATATACACTGGACAAAAATTGACCTGGAGGCTGCCCTGTACTGAAAGACTTACCTAGGCATGGCAAAGGCTAAGAATCCTATGCTCAATGTTTAACAAGCGTATGTATTTAAACAAGCAGATGTAGGCCGATACTCGACTTTGCATGTCTCGCTTGGGGCTACATGGTGGAATATGAGGAGGCTACTGGCATTCCATAACATACGATTGAGGCTCATTGTGGATGCCCCTTGATAAGTTCGTGATGTGACTCTGCATCAGGATCTGCATATGTCTACATCAAGGACCACTTCTGAAAGCTGGAACATTTCTTCTACGACAGAGTTTCAGGTGAACCAATCCTATTATCTAGGGATTAAAGGACTACGTAATTGACCCTGGAGGGTTCCACTGACGTCCTGAAACTCTGATTGGTTAAACGAGATGTGTAAGCTACGGGTCAATGGGAGGCTCTCACCCAGCCCTCCAAAGAGTAATTTCCCGCAAGTAATTCTAAAAACCTTTATTGGGTTCGCCAATGTTGTTTTACCCTTTATATCAATAATAATAATAATAATAATAATAGGTGTTGGTCTTGTTTCAAAGCCTTTGTGAAATGCGACAACCGTAGGACAACCGTAGGACAACCGTAGGACAACCGTTAGATCTAAAATTAATATGGTCTGACCAATTGTTCAGTACGTGTTATGGCTTGCTCTCATGCTCCCCTTCAGCAAGCATAGAGCTTGTCTTAGTGGTATATGCGACTGCGACTGCGATGAATTGAGAACCCGATTAACATAAATGGAAGAAAGGGGTGAATTGCACCGGTCAGTTTATTTAAATATTAGTCAAACGACGTGTTATCGACCTTTACTTGTTGGTCATTAATAGTGTAACAATCTGATAATATAAGATAAGTCCCATAAACGTTGTGAATTATCTTTTGTCCGTTAATATAATCGGAGTGTTTCAAGCAGTGGAAAGTAGTTTTTGTGTGTTTCAATTTGATTCAATTAAATTGCAGAAAAAATAATTTTATTGCTGTTAAAATAAAAGAATTATATTTTTTATTTAATTTGTGGTTTTACAGTTAAAATAATTATAATTTTACAAGTTTTTTTTAAGGGTTTGTATCTTAAAAACTAGTGAAGCGTTATTGCAACAACTTTTGCAACTCATCCTGGGGTTTGTAACAGTGGCTACAACTTATTCTTAACGAAAACTATTGTTATTATTAACGCTTTTACTTTATTAGCTATAAGTATTATAGTAGAAATAGGTGACCTGCTGGTCTAGGGGTAAGTTGTCGGACTTCTGGGCTGGGAGTCCGTGGTTCAAACATCGGTCCCGGCACAGATTTATCTGATTACCAAACCCTTCCATCACCTCTGACAAGAGATCTTGTGATTATGGGGAATGCCAGGCCTCCACCGTGGCTCGGTTTCCACGTTAAACTGTAGGTCCTCCATTTCATCTCACAATCAACTAACCATTTCACATTAGCGTTAGTGCATATAACCCAAACGGGTAGTAAGACGTGGTGCTAATAATAATAATATAGTAGAAATAAATGTTGAAATTATTACATTTATTTAACAGATATGATAATGCTTTTGTTATAGACTCATAATGGTGATTTTTTCAAAGAACGTTCTAATTTATTAATTTTGCTTAACCTACAATGATTTAAATATTATAAGGAAAAATGTTCACTTCTAAATGAACATAGATATCTTAATATTGAAACTATGTCCTACCATTACTTTTAACAGGTCAAGTATGTTCAAGTAACACAGTAAAACCAAATTAGGAACAGTGCACAACAATGTTATACACAGAACTGCCGCGATTATAATTAAATGGTTTAGGATTTTTTTTAATGAAAATAGTTAAGATAAATAAAGAGCAAATTATGGTTTCAGTGTAAACGGGGAATAGTATTGTGTGTAATGTCTGCAAATTTTGGGCCTATTGACATTATGCAAAAGAGAATACTTTTAATATAATATATAAAAATATGATTCTGACATTTGTAATGATATTGGTTTGGATCACTCTAAAATATATAAAAAGTCATGGATAAAGATAATTTTTCTTTAATGTAACATATGTAGAGTATCCTTTTATGATTCATTCATGAAGAAACACGCGCTTTTCAGAAAGAGTGTGAAAAGGATTACACCATTAAAATATTTTTTTAATACAATTTTTCCTGTTAAAAGAACCACTCCGCAATATTTGTAAAAGAACGCCAATTCCCTATACCAATAAGAAGCTAGTCTTCACAACACCTGTCGACAGGACTCTTTCTATTATTTAGTTTTTATACTGGCGGCAAGGGAACCAAGCTGCAAGGGGTATGTCATATATAAACCACTTGTGCGTATGGTTAGGAGCATCCAAGCACCTACCCACACACTAGCAGTGGCACTCGCAGTCACAGTCTAACGCAGAATACAATATTTTACGTTAATATCACAAGTTTGGATTAATATAAAGCATTTAATTGGAGTATGTGTCAATAATTAACAGATTTCTTTTAAATAAACCGTGTGAAACAACAGCCATCAATAGTTCTCTTTCTTTCATTTAATAAATATACCAATTTAACTAGTGCTCGACTACGGAGCAATTTACAGCTAGTTAAACGGTATCTATTCCACATAGTGATGATAGATTCTTGACCACGGAGAATTTTACAGCTAGTTAAACGGTATCTATTCCGTATACTGATAACATGCTCTCGACCATGGAGCTATAGACAACCGAAATATTATCACAGCCATATTATATCTGGAAAAAAAATCCGTGGTGTTATAATTGTCACCCAATCGCTACGCGAATCATAGAGTCCCCGAGACAAGAAAGAGACTCCACCGACTGAAAGACGTACGGCACACTAGAAGGCACATCAACGACGAACATCCACCCGAAAACCGAGGTTAAACAGACGTTCCACGCATGGCACACTAAAAGGCACACCAACGACGAACACCCATCCGAGAACCGAGGTGTAACCGACGTTCCACACACGGCACACTACAAGGCACACCAATGAAGAACACCATACTGAGGCGGAACAAGCCGACAGAAGACATCAAATTAGTCAGACAAGCCTTAGATAAATGTATATTATTTTTAATTTATTTAATAAGATTTAAATAACTTTGTCTTAATATTTTATAATCCCTAATTTTAGTAAATTTTGGAAGGGAAAATGGCAGATTCAAACTTAAATGATAATAGTGACGCTAGTAGTTGCTCTGATGAAACATAATATGAAAATAGTGCTAAACATCAGTTAGTTCTAGAACAATAGGATGAGGAAATAAGAGAAAGCGAGCAGGACAATGAAGAGTCATTTGCAGAGGGAGAGAGAAAAGATAGGGCTAAAAAAGTTACACAAAGAAAGGTTATAGTAAATGAGGAAGAGCGAGAAAAGAATAGGGAACTAACAATGGTGCAATCCGTAGGAGATTTAAATCAAATTATGAAAATGTTACAGCAACTTGTAGCGATTAATGAAAAAACTAATAAGAAAATAGTTAATAGGAGCCAAGAAATTAATCAGAAAATAGATACAAGTAGACAAGAAATTACTCTAAAAATATATGCAACTAGCTAAGAAATTAATCACAAATTAGATGCAATTAATCAGAAATCAGATTCAACAAACTCTAAACTTGAACCAATCAGTAAAGAATAAAGTGATAAAATAGAGTTAAGTAATGCGGTTTTTGAGCAGAGATTTTGTTGTTTAAAGCAAAAATTTGACCAAGTAGAGACAGTTCATCAAAACTTAGCGGTACAATTAAATGAGGTAAACAAAAAAGTATTATAAGGAGAAAAAGTAAAAAAGGCTTTGGCGGAAAAACAAGAAAATTTAAGGAAGGGACAATTCAAATTAATGGAACAGATTATGGCTAGTAAAAATAAAATAGAAACAGTAGAACAAAAATCAATTAAATGGTTAAATGAAGTAGAAATTAAAGTTGGGAATCTGTACCTTCAGGTAGAACACATAAACACTAATGTTAAGGTAGTCCGACACAACCTCGAAAAAGAAATAAATTAGGTAAATTAGTACTTGGTTCTCAGCAAGACACGAATAGTATTTTAATTAAAGAACAGATAGATGCGATCGTTAATAAGGCGGTACAGAAACTAGATAAAAAAAAATTCCAATTTTGTAGTTGAAAACCAAATTAATCTTGGAGAAATTGGTATTTTACACATTACTTCCAACCTATTTGCTAAAGGACTAAGTTAAACGTCAATAGCACTTATTCCAAAACTTAAAGGAAAGAGAGAAAATATTTCAGCAGTACAGTATATAAAAAAAGTATAGAGAGTATTTAAAGGAGAAAAAATTAATGAAAAGGTCAAAATAGATATATTTTTATCAGGTCTGGAAAATGAGTCAAAATCTTGGGCAGATAGTATATAGAGTGAATGAGAGACATACGAACAGGCCAGGGAAGTATTTTTGGAAAAATATTGGTCTCAAAACATGCAGGATGATTTTCTACAATTAATTTACAATGGAAAATATAACGACAAGAATGGTACTATGAGTGAATATTTCTATACATTTGTAACACAGGCGAAATATTTACGATACCCAGTAGTAGAAGATAGATTTATAGGTCTTCTAATGAATCATTTTCCAACTGCAGTACAAGACGTTATAATCAGCATAAATAACCAGAAAATTAAAGAATTAGAGAGAGCATTGTTAGCATTTGACGATAGATATCAACGAAACAAAGAACTCAATGATCAATCAAACAGGCATAATATTTATAAGACTAGGCAATAGTCAAACCCACAATAATAGAAATTAATACAAGATAGGCAAAATAGATATCAAACACCAGAGAAAAATATAATATATCCAAATCCTAATATAGAGTATCAACAGAATAGGAACCAAGGACCTTCATGGCAAATAACTTCAAGTGATAAACAAATTAATAGTAATAATAATGCAGGTCAACCCAGATTAACAACCGATCAAATTCACCAACCCCAAAATTTTAATTTTATAACTCCATTTTCAGGCACATCAAATTTAAATGAGTACGTTTCACAAAAAATCTTCGATCCAGGAGTCAGTCAAATAAGCATTTAAATTTTGTTTTAGAAAACATTATAAATTATAAATAAGTAAGGAGCAGTAATGATTATGGTTAAGACTTAGAAACAAACTTAAGATTAGCAATATAAAAGTGAAAGGATATAATAAATGAATAAATTAATAAAAAGTTATTTACAGGTTGTAATTGAATATACTTTAATACTGAAAAAACACGTTAAGCTCTGCTTTCAACAAACATAAAAAAAATGTGAAATAGAATTGAAAAATTCCAAATATTTTAATGGCATATAATAATAATTACCAAGTCAAATCGTGACCTTCAACAAAATTTCGATGGTCTTTTGTTTCCCTCATTTTAGTCTTTTCTAACCACACACTAACTCAGTCTCAATATCTAAGTCGTAACATTAACTTGTGTACTCGCACGACGACTTTGCTAAGTTTGTTTGTTTACCTTTTTCGTTTTCTCAATTTTTTCACGTTTATGTAGTTTTTCACTCCAATAATATTTTCTAATAGTCTTTAATTTCACTTTACAGCACCATAATTATGGTATAATTGTACCGAAACATTTCGGACAGAATCTAATCGGCTTTCTTTTAAACGCTGATTACCTGCCCAAGGAGTAATGGGACTGAACAATATTAAGACTTCGACTCCATACTTAAACACAGATTATTTTTCATAGCTTGTTACGTCCCAAACCTTATTTCATATATTTTCTCAACTTGTAAGTTATTACTTTCACGAGTTTGATTTATTTTAACTAGTTTTCTTCAGTGTTTGAATTTTAACTGTATGTTATTCTCAATTTTTGTCTGATATTTATCATTTTAATATGTTGTATATGTATAATTTTTTTGATTGAAGGTCACGATTTGACCTGGTAGTTATTATTATGTTCTAAATGTGCAACGGTAAAATCTACATTGAAATTGGTAGATATGGAGGAGATTATGAAGTGGTTTAAAAGAGTATTCTGTGATTGCCTGATGTAATACTGATGTATCAATAAGGATATTGAGAGATAATTAGGGTGTTGTAACTAATTAGGCTACTGTAACAGATTTTCAATTATGATTTCATTTTATTTAAGTGCCTAATGCCTAAGGAAAATTGGCAAAATTCAAATGTTTTTAACAAGAGAAATATATAGTTAAACATTTTTTCACTAATGAGAAAATAATTACTCAATTAGAAAGGAGAAAATTATTTTAAATATTTCACAGTATTGTGACATATGATTTCAAACTAATTTCAAGCGTTCTTTAAGAATCAAAGATTGTCTTCTATCCATTTCAACTATTTTAAACATAATAAGGTTAGGTTAATATTGTATATTTTTGTCGCTCACACCAAAACATCTTGACAATATGAAGGGTATAAAAAGAAAGAAGGTAAAAGGGTTTAAGAGCTGTCTCACTAACAAAGGTGTTAAAAGTAAAAGAGATAGTTTGACTTTGAGTAAAGAGCCAGGACTTGCAAATGATAGAATATTATAAAAGAACTGATGTTAATATTAATTGACTGAAAATTTAATAATGTAATATGGCTTGCTCAATGGCAAGCCATTAATAGTTATATGGTAATAAATTAAATTAGGTCCCATTAATAAATTAACATTAATCAAATCAGTAAAAAGTTAAATAAACATTTGTGAGAAACTTGACACATTTTTCAAGTAGATTTAAGGTAGCTAATAAGAATATGTAAAATAACATTTTATTAAGAACAGGTTAATTAAGTCAATTTATATGTAAATGTATGCTGTGCTACAATTGTTTCAGTTGAGAATTTGGTAAACAGTGATTGATTAGATAGCTAACAACACACATAAAGGTTTGAGTTTTAATAGAAATTATTGATATAATGATGATTAAATTAAACATTTTATAAAAATTATTTTAACATTTATATTTTATTACAATGATTAAAGGTGTAAATTGAATTTAAGATATGTTGAGGTATTTTAGATATAAATTTATATTAATTTTCAAGATTTTCAAATTACTCTTGGATTTATTAAATTTAAATAACCTAATTTTACCTAAACTTAAATAAAAAGTTGCTTATTCAACCAAAACAATTTATAATTTTGTTCAAATTAGTATGTAAACATAACATTTTAAGAACAGAGTAACAACAAGTGCTACAATTATTCAGTGAAATAAAGAAAATAAGTAAATAAAATAAAAACGAAACATTAAGCAGGAAATTATTTCTTTCCGTTTATTTATCAAGAAAACTGAACATTAAAAATAATCAATTGTGACAATGGATAAATAATATATCATAACTTTTATATTGTTATACAAGTAAATTGAAATCAATGTTTACACATATGTAAAATTTATGTAATTGTAAAATGATAAAAGGTTAAATATTACATAACTCCTGCACAGTATGGGATTTGTTTCTATCAACATTCATTAAATTCAATTAAGATATGTACAAATGAGGGGTATTGTAATGATATTGTTTTGGATCACTCTAAAATATATAAAAAGTCATGGATGAAGGTAACTTTTCTTTAAAGTAACATATGTAGAGTATTCTTTTATGATTTATTTATGAGAAAACACGGGTTTTTCAGAAATAATGTGAAAAGGATTACACCATTATAACATATTTTTAATACAATTTTTCCTGTTAAAACCACCACTCCGCGGTATTTGTAAAAGAACGCCAATTCCCTATACCAATAAGAAGCTAGTCTTTACAACACCTGTCGCCAGGACTCTTTCTATTATTTAGTTTTTATACTTGTGGCAAGGGAACCAAGTTGCAAGGGGTATGTCATATATAAACCACTTGTGCGTATGGTTAAGAGCATCCAAGCACCTACCCACACACTAGCAGTGGCACTCGCAGTCACAGTCTAACACAGAATACAATAATATACGTTATTATCACAAGTGTGCATTGATATAAAGCATTTAATTGGAGTATGTATCAATAATTAACATATTTCATTAAAATAAACCGTGTGAAACAACAGTCATCAATAGTTCTCTTTCTTTCATTTAATAAATTCACCAATTTAATTAGTGCTCGACCACGGAGCAATTTACAGCTAGTTAAACGGTATCTATTCCATATAGTGATGATAGATGCTCGACCACGAAGCTATAGCCAACCGAAATATTATCAAAGCAATATTATATCTGAAAAAAATCCGTAGGGTTATACATTTACTTGTACGAACTAACTATACGGTAAAGTAAAATAATTAATACACTTCTAAATATTTGTTGTATTTCTTCATCATATATATGATTCTATAAATGTTTTGCAACACACACATTCCAAGTTTAAAATTGAATGAAATCACTATAAATTCTACCTCGTGACACTTACATTTTTATTTTCATTTAGGAACATGTATGAAGATGTCTATAAAATAAAATTGTTTAGATCATAAAAATGAATTTGTAAAAGATGTTTATGTGAATTATTTTGAAAACATTTGCCGTACAGCATATTGTAAGATATAGTTTTTTTTTATTAAAACTCAATATAATCAGTGGATTCTCAAATATTCTGTTTTAAACCAAATGATCAATCGTTGTATTATGTATTTTAATGTGTTTTTTTTATCTTTTGCTTTTTCAACAAGTCAACTGGAAATCTAAAGGGAAATTAAATAATATATATATATGTATATATATATATATATATCTACATTATTCTTTAATCCAAATGGAAAATGTATTTGGTGTTAGTAATTTCATATTCATATTAGGAAGAAATCGTGTTTACTTGACAGTTAAAAATTGCACATAGCTAACGTTTCATAAATGTATAAGCTTTGATCTTAAATTTTACATCTACATAGATAAATATTCAGATAAATATACGACTTCTTCCATTAAAAGGCAGTTTAAACTCCTGACTGGCTAAAGAAATAATCATATAAATAAAATCTTAGTTATATTTGTGTGATAACAAACTTTAAGACCAAGATTAATGGCAAAAAATATTTAGGATACAAGAAGATATGCACCTAAGGATTGTCTCTATACTATTATTTACAGTAGCGTCTCATGACCATAATTACTATGCAAGCTTGGAAGGGGGTGGAGGCGGTCCAGGGTCCCCCGCCAGACACATTTAAAAATATTTTATGATTCAAAAAGCTAATTGGGTTTTTTTAATGATAATTTTGGGTTTCGGTGTCCTTCTGTCCAGTGATTTACATAAGGTACACTAGAATCTATATAGCTAATATCCATGAGCATATGGGGTTATCGGGGGAAAACATATAATTCCCCCCTTTATTTTAACAAGTTAGGATAGATTCTATCCGTGTCTTCCATCATGGTTCCAACTCCCCTAAAGCTGACAACTTTTAAATTAAGTATACATGAAAATATTCCATATTTATATTTAAATGTAAACCAATTATATTGTAGGTAAATTAATTAAGTTAAACATACATATAAGTAATAATAAATTTTATGTATATAAGTATTTAAATTTTCACTAATATTGTAGCCTGCAGAATATTTGATGTATTTGATTACTTTTAGATATTAAATACATTTTTATATATGCAAGCCTATATCAATGATCTTTTACTCTTCATATTTTTTCTAATGTTTTTAAATCAAGTCCATCCTCCTCTCCTTTTATATAAACTCTGCTATGATTCTTTAATGGAGGTATATTCCTTGCTTCATTTTAAAAATCAGACCCTTTTTAATCGAAAGGAGTGTCGAACCAGAAAGTCTATTATGTCTCATAGTATTTATGTAATATGTTTGTACTCTTTTGAATACTGAAAATGATCTCTCAACTGATGATGTTGTTGCCGGGATCGTTGCCACAATTCATACAGTGTTTTAAACTCCTGTAAAAGCAACAGCTGCAACAAACACCACAAAAGATGTTTAGGCATAGGCTGGGGTCAGTAGATAGGCAATGTTCCCCTTTTACGAAAAACGCCCATAATTCTTTTCTCACCCGATTAAATTTCAACTTTTGTCGCTGTGTTTTGAAAGGGGAAGAGAGGGATATGCGATAGTATCTTTCAGTTTCTTCGGTTCTAGTCGTCAACCTTCAGGCATAGATTCGGTTGCTGAAAAGTCTCGACTTTGTTGCTTGAATTCCTACCCGAGAACCACAGCCTTTACCCTTCTCACCCTTCATGAATCTATGACGTCACAAATAAGAACCACACTAGGTAGAGATATGGGATGAAAGACGGAAAAATATAGACTTTCAGCCATCATAATATAATGGATTAGTGCACGTCTTGCATTCATGTTAAGGTCACTGATATCTGCGGGAAAATTTCTTTAAAACACATGAGTGCTTGAAGATTATTTTTCAAACATAAAATAAAATAAAATAATTACTCATCTTCAAGCAAAGGCAAGCACTGCTTTCCTTGTTTGCCCTGACGTGACACTACTGATTATTTATTATTTATCTTAGACCAAAACGGCTTAGGCCTCTTAGCTACCAGTGCAGGTTACTTCAAAATCCAGACCTCTACATCTTTGCACTATTATCATAGAAAAACTAGGATTTTTAAATGAAGCGTTTACTTATACTTTTAAGAGCCTGACACATTCGACCCCTTGCCCACTATTTAAGTAAACACCAAAACCAATATAAAACGGTCTACATTTGGTATGGATTTGCATGAGGAAATCTAGAGCAGGTATCTTGAAATTATTATCTTCATCCATACATATCCTGATTTTGATTTCTGAAATCACGTGATGTGAACGGGGTAAATTCAAAACCAGAAAACATTGAAAGAAAATATCTTAACATATGTACTTAGGGAAACGTGAGAATACATATGCACTGTGTTTACACAGTACATTTGTACTAAATTAGAAAACTGAACATATCAATTTGACAATATAGTTTTATTTAGTAAACAATAAATGCATA
>CABFOV010008230.1:3158-24498 GCA_902141375.1 Timema poppense
AATACTCATATATATATATATATATATATATATATATATATAATAGATTAGTATTAGAGAATTGGAACGGTGATCCATATGTCCCAGACTCGATTCCAATGTCCAGGCACCCTTTTCATTTTATTTAAAAAAATTGGTCTTTTCCATACAGATGTTCCCCATATGCTCCAAGGAATCCTATCCTGGCTGGCCGGCAGCATACCTTACTTCCCTTTCCAAGAAAAAGGAATGTTCTAGGAGACAAGTACGACTTTCATTCTTTAAAGTTTTTATAGGACTTATTCACTGTGTCACTTAACATTTTAAACATTCTAAAACACATTTTCTTTCTTTTGTTTAAAAATTGTTAATATGCCATTCGTATTCAATCAATTTATCTTGAGATGGTATGAACATTATATTAACTATCCAAATGAAAATATTATTTCAAATAATGTCATACAGAGCCATTGATGCTTTACTAACATTGCAAGTAGCTTTCATGTGAGTGTTACTAAATATTTATTTTTTTATTTTACAGGAGAAGAACTCCATATTTCTTCAACAAGTCCTTCTAAAGATATGATTGTCGAAAAGGGATCAGAGGTGCTATTAAGCTGTAAATCTTCAATACAAGTGGAAGAATGTCAGTGGTCTTGGAAAGACTTATACGACGATGAGAAAGTAGATGTGAAAAGTTTCCACTCATTTGGAGATGATCATCGTGATTGCAGTGTTAGGTTTAACAACATTCTGAGTGGCCAACAAGGGGTCTGGTCATGTGCGGTGCGCAGTAAGAATGACACTAATTTTGTGACTATAACAGAAGTTAGGCTAGCTGTTCTTCCATCACATTTAGGTAAGTCACTATTTCAACCATATAGCCCACCTACATTGTACTAAACATAACTTTATTGTAGACATGACATTATATTTTATGATTTTCCATATTTGTGTGTTTTGATGGGTTCAGAATTATTGCAGTCAGGTTTATCTACTAGAGAAAGTCGACTTGGAATATAGAATTAACATAATTAATAATAGTAGGCCTAAGTTTAGACATCTATTTCATTTTTGATATATTATTATAACTTTGTTATACAATGTGTTTGCAAGATAATTTAACTGCTATTCTCTTCTAAATGTTCGCACAAGTTCAAGATCCTCTCTTTAAATAGGAAAATTTAAAATAATCCCAACACATTAACCAACATAAATTCTTAAACATTGATAAATCGGTTAATGTTATTAGGTTAGCTAAGTATTGCAAATTAAAAACTAGAAATCAGTATGAACACACAAAATGTAAAATAAAAGATTAATTTATATAGGGAAAGAAAAACACTATAGAGTAATGTTAACACAAAATTATTGTTCTGTGATTGTAGTAAGTAAAATTTAACACAAACAAATATTGGCTGTATGAAGAAACTCTACCAGTTTTGAAAATTTTGTATATTACAAGTCCAGAAACCATGGTTACAACAATAATTCACTAGTTCTAAGTGAATAGAAAATAAGATAAATATGACTATACACAATATTTTTATGAGTCCCAAAACAGCGTGTCTATCTCGTTACTTTATATAAGTGAGTAGCAGTCATCTTACAGATAACATTACAAACGAGGAATATATAAGTCCAAGAATACGGTTAAAAAAGATTATCACTTTTCATAAGGTACTATGAATAAGTCATGTTTAACTTAAATAAAAACCTTATTTCTCAAAATTAATAATATAGGGCCTAGTAGGTGTTTCCATTAAAGCCATTTTGACAAAGGCTTTTGAAAACGAAAGATACATTTAAGGTCTTTTAACTAGAAGAGTTTTATTGCACACTTTTAACAAGTGTATAATATTAATCTATAAATAATGATTCAATTATTTCCAATCATTACAATTCACAAGTTATAAGGGGTCAAATTTGATATTCTATTATTTTTGCATACCTCTGTTAAGGCAAAGCAATAAATGTACGGAGCTGAAATTTCATATAACTATACAGTATACATTCATATTATTTGTACACAAAGACATATTTATATTATGTTAAATACTTGTACGAGCAGTTTAAAAGTGGTAAAATTACATAATTTTAAAATATATATAAATACTTTTCTTTTTATCTAATTTTTGTTTTTTATATCTAACTATACTCGTTAATTGTATTAATGGAACTGAATTAATTGTTGCTAAGATAGAGATTAAGTGTCTATTTTATGAAATTTATAGTTTTGATTCCACTGATTATAGAAACATCATATCATTATCATCATCAACAACTGTTTCTAGCCTGTTGCCGGGTAAGTTTAGTAAAATGCCTCCATCTTCCTCTATACTGCCTCCATTCTTCCTCTATACTGCCTCCATTCTTCCTCTATACTGCCTCCATCTTCCTCTAATACTGCCTCCATTCTTCCTCTATACTGCCTCCATCTTCCTCTATACTGCCTCCATTCTTCCTCCTTTAATTGATTCTAACACCGACTAGCCAATTACAGTATGTCCGCCCTGCCGATACAGGGTTGGATTACCGAAACTAGTGACTCACTCAAGTAAAGTGCAAGCTAGAGAGAGCCGAGTAAGGGACACCAATACTTTCTATCTTTTACAATATTTCTGTTCTCTTTTTTTACCTTCCGATAGTCATTTGAAGCGTGAGAAATATTCTACTCTTATCACTTTTGTGCTTCACCACATAGTGGTCTGTTGGTACATCAAAACCAGTATTGATTATTTACCTATTTTTTTATTTAAATATTACAATACTTTATAAATGTATGAATATGTGAGTATCAATTGTCCTACTCGGTTTAGATTAAACATTAAAAAGTATATAAACAACGAAACAGCGCTGAAAATATTGTATTATAAAATATTAGCTTGTCTTATGAGAACTGCAGTTTTTCTAGCATTGAACCTAGGTGGTGGTTAAAATAAGTATTTTGGTCCACTTTCCCCCCATAAGTTTAACATAGATCCATCTCACTATGGGGGAGGGTCATGAGGAGGCTCACCTTCCTTTTAAGGTTAAGAGTGATCCTCCTCACTGGAGCTGGCTCACTTTCTCCAACCCACATAGCCATCCGCCATCACCAACCGCCACTGGAATTNATTATTTATTTGTGAACAGTAACTAAATACATTTAATTATTTATATTTACAATTTAATTATAAAAGGCAGAGTTGGCTACCTTTCTTCCTTAAGAATAGCACTAATCCTCCACAATGAGAGTAAGGGATGGATCAAGAACAATTATTTGGGGAATAGGGAATTAAGGGTTTGAATATATTTCGTGGCCTAGTTAGCCAAACTCTAATCGGTGTCGTGTCAATGAGTGTTCACAGGCTAAGCAGACAATAGTGTAGAAAGGTTGGTTCTAGACCATGTGTTGAAGTGCGCATGTGGGTTCAGACAGATTCTTGCAAGTTTGTACAGGTTCTTCCAGGTTTTGGCAGGATCCATCATGTCATGACTTGTTAATACATGTTCCAACGGATCTTAACTCGTCTTGATAAGTTGTAAGTCCAAGATAGCCGCCGAAAAACCTTAGGGCGTGATGTGGAAATCCTGTCTAGACATGATTGGACACGCCTGAACAGGTTGGAAATTCAAGATGGCTCCCAAAAACCTTACAGCGTGATGTTGAAATTCAAGATGGCTGCCAAAAATCAAGATGGTAGCCCAACACCCAGAACCCATAATGGTACCCCCGCATTTCCTTGTAGTTTTACGCAATTTATTCCCATTTTGTTCCTTTTATTTTTCAGCCACAGCAGTTTTTGTGGTAATTTCACATTGTTCTTCACATTGTCTCCCTACAAAACAAGTTTTTGAGGTAATATTACCTTTTTGAAAACACTAACCTTATTTCTGACATAAATTCCCCACACTCTCCTGTGAGGTTAGGTAATTTATGAACTTTTCTCCTTCTGTTTCCCTGCCATACAAGTGTTTTTGCGATAATATATATTACCACTAATGAACCGGTTGTAACTGTTTTGATAACCTAATTTACTTGTTGGTTATGTAAATCAAGTTCTATTTCCTTCTTCTCCCCCTAGCACCATCTCCCGCCATCCCCACAGTGCTGAGTGTTTTACTGTTAGATATTGTGGTTTTATTACTCTTAAGGCATGTTTAAACTCGTTTTCTGCTCGTTTTCCCTCTAACCCACCCCAAGCATACCAAGGAGAAGGAGTCATCCTTAACGAATTTTATCAAGTTCAGATAGGTATGTCAGCCTGAACAAATATAAACCTGTGAGTAATCCCCAACGAATGGTGACGTATTTCTCTCTCTTTTAACCTCATAATCAGTGAATCACCAAATATTTTCAGCCAAACGCTGGTAGAATTCACATACCCACTACATCCTAACCTACTGGTCGCAGGTGTAACAATACAACAACCAAACTCCTAGTTGAAAATACCCTCAAGCCTCTCCTCACCCTTGATCCTGGTAATCTCCTTATCATCCTACTCTTCTACTGGCTGGCTCTCTTGGAAAACCTCAACATCCCCTACCCAACGCTCCTGAATCTCGCCACTACGGTTCCCTCACCCTCATCGTCCTGGTGACAGGACTTTACCACACCAGCTTATTGGAGAATGGAACCAGCCTATGCCTTGGAACAGGCTCACACTCTACTGATATCATCATACGTATTGCGGAGGATTATGAGCTGAACCCTCCCAGACATACTCTTGCAATCCTTTGAAAATAATAATCCTCTATTCCCTCTTGCCAGCCTTTACCGCCTTCTTTAAAACTAAATATTTAATCATTTGATGCATATCAGAGTCACGTAACATAAAACAAATCAAATCGTACATTATTGATCATACCATGCATCCTACAACATTTAATCATTCTACATATAGCGACATGTATAATATATTTAATAATAGTTCATTTGGCATACAGTAAATCATAGTAAACGACCTAGGATCATCCCTCATTAATCTTGAGTTGATCTCGAACATGTTCAGACATAAACAAACCTAACCTAGCCAAACCCGATCCAACCCAACCTAATCAATGTCTCTGAACTTTACACATACATAAAATGAACTTTTAAATTAGCATGACAACGTGGTTTATTACCTGGGTTGGATGCTATTTACCACTACCTGACATCTGGTTCATAATGGTCTCCTCTAGAGCTCTACTCTACCCTCTCTTCCTGATATGGGTCTTGCTATCGTCCTGACCCTCAAGTTCATAACCTCTCACAACGTGCAGTCACTTACCATCTCTGATTCTTGCAATATAATTGGGTTAAAGTGGTGCGTTGGTGTCAGATGGCAGCCACTTTTATTACGTCATCACATGCTGCCACACGGTTTTCTGGTAGTGCATACTGGCAGATTAATGTGTTTCAAAATGTAAAAAAGTACCACATAAAATTAAATGATGATTGATTATGTGGTTCTTGCAAAATTAATGGGTTAAAGTTGTGAGTTAGTGTCAGATGGCAGTTATTTTGATAACCATCACAGGCAACCACGAGGGTTTCTAGTAGTGTATGCTAGCTGATTTGTTTTAATACGTGAACACGTAACACTTAAAATTTCATGATGATTGATTAAGTGGTTCTTGCAATATAACTGAGTTAAAGTTGTGAGGTAGTGTCCAATGACAGCCATTTTGAATACGTCATCACATGCCACCGCAAGGTCTTCTGGGCGTGTATACTGGCTGAATAATGGTTTTTAATTACGTAAACAAGTACTACGTAAAATTTCATGATGGTTGATTGAGTGGTTCTTCAAAATAATTAGGTTAAAGTTGAGAGGTAGTGTCAGATGGCATCCATTTTGATGACGTCATCACAGGCTGCCACAAGGGTTTCTGGGAGTGTCTCCCGGCTGGTACATAAAGAACTGTACCAAATTTAGTGCTGGTATCCGGAAGGGAAATATTTCTACATTATTGACCTCTAACAGTGCCTTCTATAACAATTAATTGATTCGTCAACGTTTCGTCTAGATTCACCATAAATAATAACTATTTCAATTTTTTCTGCAACATTTAATTATTCCATATTTAACTCGCAGTAAAACCAGCTTTAACTTATATAAAGTGAACCCAAGTGTGAATGAGTACTGTGTTATTTAAAATAGTCAATAGAACTGAAAATTATCCATTATTTATTTGGGAGTGGGCTTTGTTTTGATTATGATTACTCTTGAGTTAAATGCTCTTACGATTATTTCAATTTCAATAAAACCTAAAATAACAAAAACAAAATACAATTTTCTACATACCCTTGAATTATTCATTTAATAAAAACAAATTCCTTTAAATGTAATATATTGTTGTAAGCACTCCTCGAAACTCTACCTATCTTTGTCTCTTGTTGAATTGCTTCAACTTCCATCATAACTTTTCTTGGGCGAGTTGTGTGTGTTTCATTAACATGCCCTCCAAGAAAAAGTTTGTAATTGTTAACTCTGATGAGTGTGGTGGCCAGGTGATGTCCCCAAATTGTGAAAAGAGGTGCACGGGAAATATTTTGCTAAGCACCTCTATTGATGTTCGGACAAAGTGGGCTGTTGATCAATTCGCTGAAACAAGTTGTTGGTATCCATTCCCTTACATTGCAGTTCAAGGGTCCGAAAAGATTTCGGCATGTGATGGTACAGATCAGATGTTATTGTTACTGCCTTATGAGGCTCATCTTCGAAGATATAAGGCCCAAGGGGGTCGAAAGATCCAATACCACAACACACTGTCACTTTTCCAGGAATGAAGGGGATTTGGTTGCAATTTCCTGGGATTCTTGGTTTCCCAATAGCGATAGTTGAAGCAATTCAACAAGAGACGTTGCCCAAAGTCATGTCAAGCTTCGAGGAGCGTATAATTTATTTGATATGATGGGGATATCTTAAGGAGATTGTTTAAAAAATGAATAATTCAAGGTTATATAGAAAATTGTCAATCTTTTGTTGTTATTTTTAAGTTTGATTTTAAGCATTTAGTAGTTAAAATAATAAAGCTATAGGTTTAAATATTATTTCAACACGTTATGCCCTTACCTGTATATATAAGTAATAATAATAGTATAACCAATAATTGATTAATTTTAATGTAAATGATGGTAAACTACTATTCTTCAACCCAACTCACAACTTAATCAGCAGCAGCGCCCGGGACTTTCTAAAAGTGACAATCCCCAAATTATTAAAATTATTAAAATCTTGCATACTAACGATTCCTTTTATGATTCTTGTCAGTTTCATAGCCTTCCACAAGGTCCAGTACAGGAACTTTTTTTTTTCTTCTAATATGCAAGTACTTCATGCATTTATTCTGCAACTTCAAAGTGGTACGTTTTAACTTATGGAGGTATTGAGATCATATTACATCCATGCATACATCACAAAATTTAAGTTTTATATTGATAAAATTGTATTACAAACATACAATTTAATAAACATAAACTTAACAATATATATCATAATTGTAACTTTCGTAGCTAGCTAGGGTTGATGAAAAAGCTTTCATACGACTACACCAATCAATATAATGAAACCTACTTAGGTGGGCGCTTGGTCTAAGGCATCACTCTTGTGTTAGATTAGAATGCTGATGACAGGGAGATCAGGATTCGAATCCCGGTCGGGTGTTCCGAGGGTGGTTTTCAAAAATAGTTTTTCACTCTCCCTTCATTCAAATGTATGTACACTTCCTCTAAACTTAACCTTCCCTCTAAATCAGAAGCGTAATTAGTGCACATGTGCATAGCCTGAACAAATAGTAAGAGGCAGTGCTAAAATTGGACATATATATAACCTGATTATTGTGTTCTTTTTAACAGTCCATTTCATGGAAGAACCGTCTGATACTGAAGTCATCGTAGGTAACACTTGTACTTTGACCTGCAAAACCATGGACCCTGCTTCAAACTGTCAATGGACATGGAGACCTTCAGGAGCTCCTCAAGAGAAAGATGTGGTGATTCAAGAAACATCTCCTAACGGCCAAAGTAACGACTGCAGCCTTCTTTTAGATAATGTTTCCGAGGAAAGAGATGGATTATGGACTTGTGGAGCTCGAGCGAAACCCTATCAAAATTATACCATGACCCATCCAGTGAAGCTCACAGTTGTTAATGCACGTAAGTATTTGTTACCTATTTTTAGAGCATAAATACTAGAGTCACGATTATCTGACCTTCGATTATCCATACTGGTTCTCTGTGTTGATAAGTGCTTTTTAAAATACGAAAACAGTTAAATATCCACTAGTAATTACAGTAGAGCGTCGGAAATCCGGAGCGTCGCAAATCCGGATCGGTGGTGAGAGCAGGTAGAGGAGGCTCTATTTGGTCACGTGCTCGGCTCAGTTCTGTGCTATCATTTACAAACTATACAGCAGTGGTGAAACCTTCATCGTATAGTTGCCTTGTGACGTTTTAGTGTGCGAGTTAATACGGTACATATTTTTACTTTGTTAATCATGTCATCATTATCAAATGAAAGGAAACATAAATTATTATCTATAGAGGATAAGTTAGAAATTCTATGAAGACTGTCTAAAGGGGAAAGTGGTGCAGCTCTCGCTAAAATATATGGTGATGGGAATTTCAACCACTAGTGACATTAAAGAAAAGAAAGACAGTTTGCAACGTTTTGATTCAAAACTAGATTCTGAAGAAGGTTCACAGTCAAGAAAAACCACACGTATTAATATGTATACAGTTATTGAAAGCATATTTGAAAATCCGGACAATTCAGTAATCCGGATGGGTCCCGGTCCCAATCGATCCGGATTAACGACGCTCCACTGTAATAAAAAATAGAGCACAAACACCTTACAATTAATACATTGGAGACAGACAAGCATAACTGCTATGCATGTGGTTTGGGTATAGTACAGGACCATTGCAGTCACATACGCTTGGTTGATGTAAATATCACCACTGCTTTGATCTGGCTGGAAACAGAAGCTGTGTCCAGGGAGGTATGCGTGAGACGCAACTACATCAGGCAAACCCATACTAAAAATTATTTACACTCTGATTTAATATAATCCGGCTTTTCTGTTATCTGACCCGGAATGCCGGATAATCGTGACTCTTGTGTATTATTCTAATAAATGATCAATATATTCACATGTTTGAAACAACAACATCAAATATTTATATTTCATTTGCAGACAAAACCTAAAGTATTTTTTTTCTTACTGCAACTAAGAAAACCCCATTAGGCATTCATCTATAAAACTTAAGAACATAGTTCATATCACGTTATATTATGTGTGTACATATCTCTAGTTTTTTATTGATATTTTAATGGTTCAACTTATGTTTTAAGACTATTCATCAACTCGTTTGAGCATTACATTTTTAGTTTATGATGCATTATAATTTCATCTAATGGTTCATATCATACATTATGTTTCTCTATGAACATTTTATTTAAATTTTACATTTTAGTGCTTGTCAATTTCACATATTACATTAACCACTTTATTAACTGCTTAATTTATCAATTCATTTTATAAATTTCTAATTTTCTAGATCACCTTATCTAAGTCTTAACTTTCATTCTTCTCTAAGATAAATTTTTAGTTCATGTCATTAAGCTAGTTGTTCATGAAAATAATGAGTCAACACTCTGTCTTGAAGAAAGAACAATTAAAAAATTTGGCAAAGTTTTGTCTGTAAAAATATATAGATCTTTAAGGGTTTCTTGGATGACGAATGTCATAACTAGTGATATTTTAGTTAATCTAAATTCTATATATTATAAAATGAACGTTTGAACAAAACATTAACTGTCATTTCTTGATTCACTTTTTTTAAAGAAGAGATACATATTATTCGGTGTGGATATTCTTCTGTGGAACCGGGGATTTTCAATCGCAAAAACCATTGAACACAATCATGTTGTGAAAGGAACAAATTTTGGATATCAATTCCTCCTAGGCTTCTGCATATCTCATTCAATTCCAATCGTGTATGTGCCTAATGTATGGCTTCCTCTAAAATAATATACTGTTCAAGCATTGTAGTTTGTACATTCCTGTGAGCCCAATGCAAAAATTGGATGGCAGTTAACTTATTATTCCCTCAAGTCTATCAAATATGAGTATGCTACCACTTGACGCTTCTTAGGAGACCATTGGTTTCAACCATGGAGGCGTAGTTGACCAAATAGCACTACCAATTTTATTTATGAAGTAGGTCAGTTTCAATCTCGTATTACCGTCATTGTCATAGAGATTGCTGGAACTTGTCTTCCACTTCTTACCTGTTTTACAGCGCTAAATCATGGTTTACTCTCTATTTTTGCAATGCGTTCTTTGATCATATTACGATTAGAATTAATGGCCGCTTTCAAAATGTCCGTATTTTTATTTCCTGTTGATTGCCTCATTTCTAAATAAATTCGGCGTCTTTTCACGTCCTTCACTATAGTCTTTTCCATGTTAATTAGTTAGTTTTTACTATTATTATTGTTTAGCACCGCGTCTTACTACCCGTTAGGGTTATACGCTTTAAATACTAATTACGCTAATGGATTAGGTATTGGTAAGGTTGAATTAGAGGAAGTGAACCCACATTTGCGTGGAGGGGGAGTGGAAAACCATTTAGGAAAAACCACCCCCAGTTCACCCGAACTAGATTCGAACCTCGATCTCTCCCCGTCCTCAGCGGTTGAGCTCAACACGACTAGCGCGTTAGCCAACTACTCCACCGAGGCGGGTCATTAGTTAGTTTTACCTAACAGTTGTGTCTGATAAATTTTTGCCGTCTGTTCTTTGAAGGTAGTGTGTTTCTTCTTCGCGTCATTTAGCTATTGTCTCATCTTATTGAACTCAATTCAAAATATTTGTTCTTATTTTTTACCGAGGTATTTAATTTTGTCACTTATCCTGTTTAGGGTTTCCTCCAGTTTCTCCTGAAAAGTTCCCTTCTTGGTATGGTCCTTTAGTCTCTTATTAATTTCATCCATCCCTTTTTCTTTACTTTACAAGGAAATTTGTTCTACCTGATATTAATCATCTGTGTTCAGTTCCACTTCGTGTACGGGAGGTTTCCGTGATATATCAAGTTGTTGTTTAGGAACTGGGTGGTCCATACCGTTTTTCGTCATACCTCCTGTTTTTAAATCTAAGTGTTATCTTGTTCAAATACATCCTTTTGAATTTCCTCCTCATTACTAATCAAAATCGTATTCGGTTTGACATTGTGTTCTTTCGCAATATTTTACCTCGCCACACGACACTTATTAATTAATTTAGTGGCTTAGAGAAAATCCTCATTTATTAACCTCATTCATTCTCTTTTAAAATTTTGTTATTGGCAAAACTCTAGACAAATACTTATTACTTGTAAAACTTTAAATTTTGGGCCATAAACCTATTATTATTATTATTATTATTATTATTAGTAGTAGTAGTATTATATTCGTCCCTTGGGTGCTTCAAAGAAACACTCCTAATTATTGTGTTATATAACCTGGTTTCTTCGTCATTGGAAAAAGTCATCCAGTTCTGGGTTTCCATCGTTCTTCGGTGCGTCTAGCGTTACTCTGCTTCAAGCCTCACGGCGACACCATTTGAAATCGTCTCCTACATTAATTCATCATTTGCTCAAACGCACACTGTGAACTTTTCTTAAAAGTTTGTAGTTAGTGTTACACGTCGTACTCGCCGCATTCCTATGTTGTACAATGAGTTATTTCCAAATAAAATTTCTGTTAAAGTGTTATTTATGACACCATATTTGTGAAGCCACCAGCTTAATAATGTGAGTTTAAAAATTATCTGATTTTAGTATTACTAATTTGGCGCTGTGAGATTAATGTATATCCACTCCTGGTGCCAGGTAGTTGGGTTTCATACCGTCAGGTTAGCTTTTTATTAAATAAAACTTAGATTAATTAACTTTTATGTATATACCAAACAACTTTTTACTTTATAATATTAAAGTGTAAACTCTCTTCTTTTGTATAAAGTTAATTTTGCACTTCTACACATTCTAACTGCTAGATACGCTGTTTGCAGACAAAGCACAGGTCGTAATTTGCTCTTGCTGACTACTAAAGTCACTGTGCCTTTCCTGAATGGATTCGAAAGGTGAGCTACACAATCCCATAATCCTAAGGGAAGAACCCACCAATCGGCATGTACCATGGCACAGTTTCTCTTCAAAAGTCTATTAAAACCTCTGCTAAGTCTTTCTCGGTTTTCTCTTGGTTTCACGTAACTAGAGAAAGAGTATTCAAGAGACAATACGATCCGGGTAGTAGTTCTTGAAATAAAACTTATACAAAAAACAATCTTGGGCACCACCCCCCTTGCCTGGAAATTCTTAACCTGAGTTCAAATCCTAAGTTCTAATTATTCTAGCAGAGGAACGCAACTCCTATTAATTTAGATAATTTCATATTAAATAGATGGTACGTTTCCACATGGACATGTTTTTAATAGTCGTCCCTTCCAGTCTTCTTTCGAGATGATTTAGTGAGCAGATAAAACATACGCACAGTGGTATGGGCACTAACGTCATCGCTGCGACCACAGATGGAATACAGAAATGGTGAATAGACGAGTCCCACCCTCTGAGGACCTTCATTACCTTCACAATTTCGTGTAACCTAGATTTATCTGAAGTATTTTGTCCAGTTTTTGGCATATACTTCATCTACCTACCCTGGTACAACCTTTTATATTTACTCGTAGTACAGTTTCCAATGAAGTCTCCAGTTGAAGCTTAAATTACTGCAGGATACTGATGACACACGGCAAATCAGATAAATGAGCCTAAATGTAGGTCAGTGGACTTTATGAACCACTTTCATAAAAATCCTTTTTGGCTTGCCAAATTCAGATGGAATCATCGTCATATAAGATATCTTCCACCTAGCTCCTTCTCCCTAATGGAAAATGCCTTTTTCTTTTTTTTTTTGCATCCTTTCACCACCAGTGAAACTCTGGTAGTGGTGCGGAGGTTAACTCAAAACATCACTCCAGCGTTATGACGCCAGATATTTCCACTGGTGTTGGTGTATCATAGTCCTGTATTGTAATCAAAGTTAGTAAAAAGGAGGTTGCCTGGTTCCCATAGACCACTAAAGGCCTGTTGACATGGTGTTAGTGGACTAATGCAAGTTTAGTGGTATTAGCTTACTAACACGCTAGTTGCGTTGACACGCATTTTTCACTTGTATTAGTACCACTTCTAAAAACATGGCTGAAAATGAATAGTGGTGCTAACTGGTCTTTCTATTGAAGCCATCTTGTTTATCACTGCCTCTCATTTCTTTTTCGGGTTATTTAAACGCATATACTAATTACGCTTATGTGTAAGGAGCTAGGAAGGGTGAATTTAGAATAAGAATGGGCGGCCAGCTAAATTACAATTTTTCAGTTAACGCATTTTATCATAATTAGTTTAACTATTTTAAAAAATTGTTTTATATAGACAACATAAAAAAGATAGTAATTAGTATGTCCCCTATTTCTTAATTCCTTAATACATTAAAATACATTTCATTTGATCCCAAATAATTATTAAATTATTTTGCTTGATTTATTAACTTACTTAGCATATATGGTAAATAAAATTAAACTCAAATAACGTCAATACATCCCAATATATAGGGTTGGGCATTTTTTAAATATGCCTAACCCAGGTTTTTTCAACCCTGTTTTAAATGTTGGTATACTAACAACAAAATATCTTGTTAAATTTTAGCTATGTCTAAAATATTTAAAAAAATAATAACAACAGGCCTAAATTAATTTGTAGATTGGTTTGGATATAAGCTATCTGGTTTGCTATGAAAGAATAATATTATGTTGTGTAGCTACCCAAGTTGCCAAAGTATTACTACAAAGTGTTAGAAGTGTATGGGCTGAACATTATTGATTAAAACTTATAAAGATTCATTAAAGTGTCAAATACGGAGATTGGAAAGCGTACTGGTGATTTCGTGTGAAAAGCACCGGCCATTAATACCTTACTTACCGATAATACGAAAATTATGTTGCCGGAACTTATCACGGTATTACAATGTTTTATTATTTTTGATTGTATATTAAAAAAAAATTTATACATGCCACGTTGATTGGTAGGAAATAATAGTTTGATAAAATTACTTATAACATTTGTTTACCGATCTTAAATAATATCTCTCACAAGGCACATTTGCAATATTTACCTAACATTTAATTTTGGACACTTCTTGATAATATGTACGCCTGATATCACTTTACAAATATTCTCTAGTGCAATATCCCTCGCATTCTTATCTATATAAATCCGCTGCTTAAAATTCCACAAAATCTCATCCTTTTCATAACATTCTACAAATAAGTATCCCCACCACACAGATTTTTTAGTTGCCGCCATCTTGAATTGTCTACTTGCATTAGTAAAGTTGGAAGGTGACCAACTTTTTCAGTTGCAAGTGGACTTGCATGTTAGTAGCTTGCTTGTCTGTTTGCACGGTGCAAGCTGTGCGCGCGCAGCCAAATTAATTTACTTGCATTAGTCAACTAGTACCGTGTCAACGGGCCTTAAGAGGCAAAGGCGTGACGTCACTGGTAGCCCCATGCCAGCTTGACCATTAACGAAACAATATGGAAAACTTGTCATTTCTATATGGTTAAAGTTTGTAGATATATACTTTTATTTTTGTAACCAAGCGAGTGGCTATTTCTATGACAACAATTAAATCTAGGATCAAAACATAACAAGGTATGCAAAGTATATCTGTAATATTATATTCTCGGCTTAGAGGTGCTAACACGTTTTAAAGGTGACAACTTGAGGGCTTACATTATTTTTCATTGGTTATACTAATTGCCTTTTTGTTGCTCAAAAATAATTATGTGTTTGTTTATTATTAGGATTAAATATTATTATAAAAATAACATTAGTAACAATAAATTAATCGGTTATTTATTTGAGGTATTAGACTTTGAAAAAAACCTTGAAAATATAATAGATACAACACCCAGCCCCCGATATTTAATTAATAACCGTGAAAAGGAAAACCCACATTTAATCAATGATATATTTTTTGTTCATGGCTGAAATCAAACCCGTGACCTTTAAATCAGTAGGCAGACACACTATCGACTGAACTAAGGTTTCTGACTATTTGATTTTTGTTATTGACTTTATAACTGATTCAATAGTCTCATTAAAACTTAATTATAATGATTACATGCCTCTATGAAGCAAATATACGATAAAATTAAGAAAATTAATGTGTGGGTTATAATTTGTTTATAATTTCAATCACATTTAATTTTGTTAAAAAATTTTACGGGTTTAAAATACAATTTAAAAAAATATCAACATATTAGTAAAACTTATATTAAAATTCGAATTATTTTGAGTTAAAATCTTTGTGTACTTTTTAATGTTTTTTCGGGGTTTATCTCTTTTACAACACTTAGTGAATTTATGTGAATAGGCATCAATAACTTTCGTTCTTATGAATCTGCGATTAAAAGTTGTTTTTACACCTTATTGGGTAGCATACACTTGTAAATATTTTGGAAGATTTTATTCACTAAATTATTTTTTTATTAAGGGTACTTTAATAAGTCAAACACCACGATGCTTTCTTAACGCTTTTTCCACCTTTAATTCTTCAGTTAGTCACTCAGCAAGGCAAAGGCCCCTAAAAGACAAATGCCTAATTCAGAAAGGTATTTTAAATGCAGGCTCATTTTTGTAGGTTTAGTTATCAAGATGCGGGAATTCTTTGTTGTGTTTTTTCGAAACAGATCCAGCTAAATACTGAAGTGCACTCCTTTCAAGGTCATCAGTTCCCTGGTTCTGATTGTCCTTTGTGACCTACTGTACTTAAGTGCACAAACAGTTAGGTATAATCAGGGGAGAGGGATAATAATTTATCACTTTTATTCGGAGACAATAGATTTTCCAGTGCTTTTAAGCTGGTTAGAAAAATAATGAAAGCTATGCTTTTCTTCAACTCATGAAAGAGCTTTATTTAAGACTGATTAAATTACACACCCTTGCTTAAATAAATAAATTGATATATTTACACAACATTCCATAATTTCCATGAGAAGTAGGCATACTATTATGTCCAATAGTTTGTTTTGATTAATTAGTTGTGTGATATCCGAAGTATTTTAGTTTTGTATCAGAAACATTAACGGTCCACAGTCAAAGATAAATTTTACACGTGTTTTTTTTAAGATTTATAATTTACTCGCGAGTTCAACAATGATGTCATTGTAAACTACATCACATTGTTCAAAGCGAGATATTATTAAAGTCTTAGCAATCTATTTTTTGATAGCAGGAAGAAAACTCTCAAATCAATTTAGTAAATATAAATAATCAAAAGCCTTTATTACAAATCTAAATTACTTAGTTAGATCAAATGGGTTTATCATTAATATAATATAGCACCAGATTTTTGACAACTAACAAAGGAATTGCATTTTTATTCGATGTTACATTAGGGATATTGGAAAAGTTAAGTGTGGATTTAGTTTATTAGAATCAATTAATTTTGTCTTAGAAGGATTTTTGATCAATCTCTGTATGTATAATAAAATGTTAATCTTTTGATTTTGAAACCACTTTGAATTTAAGTTCTTGAAAACCTATTATAATATATAGAGAGCGTATAACCCAAATGGGTAGTAAGACGCGGTGCAAAAAAGAATATATATATATGTATATATCTATTCATCATAATTATGACTTTGTTGACCATAACTACTAATGTGACAGAGCTAAGATTGAATATTTTTAAATCACTAAGATCACCTTTTTATAATATTTTATGTTGAATTATATTGTTAATATGAAATGTATTTTTGATGGTAATTGAGTAAATGCATTATTTAAATAAATTTTAATTTTTCAATATCATCCAGTAATGTAAAGTAAGCCAATTTAAGATCCATATTTTTTCACTTTGAATGGCAAATAAGTTTGACTAAAGTAAATCTAATATCGTTTTACTAGTTATAGCAAGTTTAATTATATACACATAGTAATATCAATAAGTTTTAAATATCTGTTATGGCCGGGGATTGCGTAATTTGAGCAGGAATTTCCCTCTTCATTTAAAAGTTTTTTTGGTTAAATGCCGCAATGCTCATGATGCATTTAAAAAAAATTGACGATATTACATTATGTAGAAATTTAAAACAAAAGTATCTATCGAAGCAATATTTATTTATTTATTTATTTATTTTAGCCAAAAAATGTATTTTCTTATAAGAATTGCAAAAATACGGACATTAACTCGCGTTCCCTTCCATCCTACAGGATTTGAGACAGTTACTATACTATAGAGTAGTTTGTGTAATTGTTAGAGGCATAGTCATATGTGATATTTTTAAACCAAAATTAATGATTTTTTTTTTACAAATGTATATTTTGATTTGTTACAGCTATTGAATTTATTGAATTACCTGGGAACAGTAAAGGGACTGTTGACACATTAAAAACGTTGAAATGTATTTTGTCAACTAGCGTGGAAGAGTGTAGATGGCAATGGAAATCTGAAGAGACTAACAATTCTAATTTTGTTTTGGTGGAGCAATTTACACCAATGGATAAGTTGAAAAGAGACTGCAGCATTACTATAGAAAAAATAAAGATAGAACAAGAAGGATATTGGATTTGTGGTGCTCGAAGAAGAGGGGATGTCAAATTTGTAGATGCATTGCTCTCACATTTGCAAATTTACACAGGTAATTGTTTGATTAAGTATATATATTAAGCTTAGAGACCGAATTATTAACTTTCAAATAATCACAGTGCATTATATTGAGTTAACCTCTTTTTTATTTAGGTGTGCATTTTAATAATAAATAAATATAATAATTAATAAGAGGTATGCAGAACAATAAAAATTATGGTGGCCATCTAGTGGCCGCGTGGGGGTGGTAACCATACAAAATCTAGAATATATAATTATTTAAATATAAACTTTGCACAAAAATTACTAATAGCTTAAATTAAAGATAGTTTAATTTGCTCTCATTTTTTTAAAATAAAATGTATTCGTGTCAGACGCTTAATATATACATATATATAATATATAGTTATAAATATCTATATACATATCTATATATATATATATATAATATATATATATATATATATATATACATATCTATATATATATACATATACATATCTATATATATATACATATTTATATATATATCTATATATATATACATATTTATATATAAGGGTGCCAAGCCCTCTTTAATGTAAAAGGTGGGTTGCATAGTTACAAAAAGATCACGTACAAGACACACAACAATTTATTAAATAAATAATAGGTTACATATACATTTTGATTCTCATTACGGGTGTCGCAGTATTTTTTCTATCCATACAACATGGCAATAAATGTGAACAGAGGCCTGGTAATTAAGTTTTGATGGGCAATACTCCAGGCTGGGTACATAATGCCTTAATTAGTAGTCACCCCATCAAATAACTTTATGAGACTAAACATGCATAAATGTCACACTCTGTATTAAAAAACTAGGAGAGAATAACCCCTTTTTAAGAGGATCTGGATAACTAACCGTGACAATGGTTAAATCTGGTAACATAGGCTCAACAAGCTCTACTTAAAGCAATGGGGGAGCGGAATTGTATCCATTCCGATAGTTTCGTAAAAAACTGCTTTTGTGAAAATCCTGAATTGTATCCACAAATGACCGACTTGAGGTGTAACAGAAGGAACGTTTAACGTAAAAACTTTGTCACACATCTGGTAGAGGGCAGCACGATGGAATCTTCTTAACTTACTAATTGTATACTAGAGTGCAGCCTTGTCTAAAAATATTTTCTTAAACATGAAGTATTCATTCTCTTTAAAGATTGCACTGCATACTAGAAAATTAATTTGCAATCTTATTTAACTAGTAAGATTCTTTTTTTCAGGTCAATACATTTTAAAGTATGTATAGACTTCTATAATTTTAAAGAGATAAATCAATTATTTTATTTGGCAACAGACATTAACCACTATGTTTAAAAATGATTATTGAAAATATAGCTTTAATTCATTCAAATCTATTGAGAAACGAGACACTGTTTATGAATTCTGGCAAGAACTTTATTAATGTGAATTGGTAGCGCTGCTTTGCTAATGTCCTAAGCTCAGTGAGCTCTAGTGATGGGAAGAATCGAGTATAATTAGTCGACTACATCTTTTGTATATCGTAATCGGCTGTACTCTATTCTTCCAGAAATACTAAAGTAAAAATAGTTGGGCCGTGTTTTTCTTCTAGTTGCTCCCTTTTTTTATCCTAAGATATAATACACAATATTGGTTTTCTCACGTAAATATATGTATTTGTATAGTACTTGTGTACTTTCAGTGCTGGCCTGTTATAAGTCCTACGACTGTTGGCCAGCACTATAATAAAGGAAATTGAAATTATTATTATTATTATAGTTTACCAACATTATTATTATTATTATTTATTACTATTGAAGTTTACCGACGTAAACATCATTAAGATTCCTTTACTCATTTTAATATGCACAACAATATCCATAATTTTTTAACAACCTGTATATACGTGTGTGAATGTGAGTGAAATTTATTTTAAAATAAAGAAGTCTTAAATTAAAATCATTCGATGACAATTTTCAGGGGACAGAAATAATATCTTTGACACACATGACCCGCTCCCCTAAATTAAATTCCTGGATGTACCCCTGAACGTTAATATCTTCAAAATTAATCCTGCTGTAAGTACGAAAAGGTCTTGTTTGTCAATACAACACGAATAAAGCTATTTAGAGATATATTTTTTTTAAATTTATTTAGCACCACGTCTTACTACCCGTTTGGGTTACACCATTAAGTACTAATAACAGTAATGGGTGAGGGATTGTGAAGGTTTAACTTAGAGGAAGTGAACCCACATTTACGTGAAGAGAGAATGGAAAACCAGCTTTGAAAAACAACCCCAGTTCACCCGACCGAGATTCGAACTTTAATCTCCCCGTCCCCGGAAATCTGTCTCAACACAAAATAGTGCGTTAGCTAACTGCGCCACCAAGACGGGTGTAAGCATTTTCACTTCTTCTTACAAAACCAATGTTATACAAATAGGTTTTATCCAATCAAAGCAACACTATTTATGCAAATTATTTATAAGCTAAACAGAATCAAGCCTACTCCAATAAAAAAAACTTTTAACATAGGGCCTAGGCCTATATCATTCAATACATCACCGGGAATATTTTCAATAACTCAGGTTTGGAGTTAATAGTAGTAATAAAGAGAAAGACAATTAGTGCCAAGTCAAGGGTTTTACCTGAACAGGATATAAATGGGGTGAGGGAATGGGGAGTAACTGGGCTTACAAAAAAAGATGGAAAGATAGATAGTGCCAAAAAGGGTTGAGAAGGAGAGGGAGAGGTGGTTCGGATAACATTATTCTTGAAACCACCCAGAAGTTATAGATTTAAAATAACCCCCCAATCTCACTCAAAATAGTAGAGCTCTCTATCTTGAACTGAATAAAAAAAGTCAACCTCTCACCCCCCTTAATAATAATAGTAAATATCAGTTTGTGGTTTTGTTTATGTTAATTTGATATTAATGAGAGAGTGAATAATCAATTATAAACCTTTTTAAAACATTTACTTTTAGATATTAACAACTGTTTGTACCAGCTAAGCTAATATGGTCACACACACATAAGAAGTTTTATCGTCCTAGCTACAACCAGATTTACCATGATCACTATCGGTGTTCGAAACTCACCGGATGTTTCGAGATCATTTTGCTTAAATTATCTTCCATTTTATCTACATGCAAATGTAGATACACTTTCTCTAAATTCTACCTCATACAATTCCTAAAGTGTGAACACGAAGTTAGTTCATAAGGATATTGAGACGTGAAGAATTGAAAAAGCAGTAGACATTTATATCAAGACCTCTATAAATGTCTTAAAAAAACAACTTTTGATTTAATTTGTGGAAATGATTTTTTCTTTCTCGCACCAGTTGGGTAGAAAAAGTATTGCTATCGTTAAAAAAAACCTTGAAATTTTGATAAATATCGACGTTTCATGACCCCCTGAAACTGAAAAAGTGATTTTTGTGATGCCGCCTGTCTGTGTGTTTGTATCTCTGCATAGAGCCTAAGCCAGTTCGCCGATCGGGCTGAAACTTGATAACTAAGGTTTTTATAGGGCTCCCCAGAGAGGTTTTTGGAATTAGAGATCCAAACCTAAGATTAAAGGTAGTTTATTTAACGACGTTGCCTACTTGGCGAATTCGAAGCGATTTTATGAAGAGGGTTGCATCTTAACCTAACGCACTCAAGCATAAAATATGTGGCCTCATCTGACAGTT
>CABFOV010008231.1:0-24493 GCA_902141375.1 Timema poppense
GAGGAAGAGAGATAGAAAAAAGGCACTTTAAGGTTACAATACCTCAAAAGTCTACTTTTCAAAGCATAGGAATAAAAAGGCATTTAGGAAAAAATCCGCCCCCTAATAATAATTAACAGTAACTTAAAATAAATCATAGTCTATGTATTAGGAACCAATCATAACTATTGATCTTGCAACAACTCATAAATTATCTATTTATAAAGCTATTATACTTAGAGTGGCCGTCTCTGTGGTCTAATGGACAGAGTAACTGGCTACAGATACAGAGGTCCCAGATCCGATACCCGGCACTTCAAGATTTGCTGAGAAGTGATGGGTCTGAAATGAGGCCAACTCAGTCTTGTGAGGACAAATGAAGAGCTACTTGAATCAACTAGCAGCGTCTCCAGTCTAGAAAACTTAGATTAATGGCCGGGGTGATCGTTGTGCTGACCACATGACACCTTTAATCCACAGAAGTTGGCACTCTCTTCACCAACAGACAGTGGTTGCTTAGTCAATATGGCTTGCGTGCGGCGTACAACCAAAAGTTAATATATATATATTTTTTAAATAAATTACAAAATACTTCGTGCTGGGGCTCATAGGCATCTGAATTTGTTTTTACAAGTATTTCTTTACAATTTTACAAAGGAGCTACAACTTAACTTTGTTTGAGAATATTCACAATAATGGAAATTGAGAAAATAAGGAAAGATAAAATATGTGAGTAAATTAAGTGAAGAAAGCCCATCTAAGAAACAATTGAGAAGAATCCAATGTTCAAATGTGACATCTTCCTTTCTTTAAGAAAGTCACACTCACATTTTAACACATAGTTTTTTGGAGCCAGAAGAAAGAAATAAGATGTCACATTAATTGAATTCTTTCACAGTTTTCATCTTTCCCTATGTGGGCTTTCTTCAGTCTATTTTCACTTATTAGTTAAACTTTCCTTGTTTTTCAATTTCCAGTATAGTTGCTAAGTTTGTACTTTAATTAAGTTGGGGCTGAACCACCAATGAGCAGTATTTTAACTCTAAAACCACCAATGAGCAGTATTATAACTCTAAAACTACCAATGAGCAGTATTTTAACTCTAAAACTAACAATGAGCAGTATTTTAACTCTAAAACCACCAATGATCAGTATTATAACTCTAAAACTACCAATGATCAGTATTATAACTCTAAAACCACCAATGATCAGTATTATAACTCTAAAACCACCAATGATCAGTATTATAACTCTAAAACTACCAATTCCAATTCAAAATTTGGAATAAAATATATTTGAATTTCTTTCAAATCTCTAATCTTTGAGTCTCTGATATCCTTAAGGATTTGAGGGTCCCAACCTTAAAACTTTTATAGCTTGACCCCTAGCATGTAAAAATGTGAATTATTCATTAATCTTCCATAATCAACCAATCATGAATTCACTAATAGCAATAGAACTTTAGGTTAAATAAACCCACATTTACATGGAAGAAGAGTGGGAAACCATTTAGGAAAAACAACCCTCAATACACTCGACCAGGATTCAAACTCCGATCTCCCTGCCACCAGCAATCTAGTCCAACATGTGATTGATGCATTACACCATGTAATCACCAATGTGTTTACCTCTATTAAAAATATAAATTCACAAATTGCTTAAAGTTAGCCTCATTGGAAATCTGTATACAATTTTATGCAAAGACCAGATTTAATCTACTTTTAGGAAAATGAAAGTATGTACTTACTTGCTAGTTATGTAAGTTATAAAAGCATTTAATAAATAGATATAGTTGAATATATGACTACAAAGTTGTTACTGATATCGAATTTACATGTAAAGTGGGAGACCAAATGGTTTTAGATTAATTTGTGTAGTTATGTGAAATGAGGAACCAAGAAATGGCAGAGGGATATTATAGAAGCAATAATATTTTGGAAATGACACAACTAAAATCTCTACATAATTCTGAAAAATAGCAAACTACTTATTTAAGTTTTTGCAGTCAAACATAATCTACCAAATTATATAATATATGAAAAATAAATTAAAAAATACCCACCAAGAGTATGTTGCTAAAATACCTTAGAAAACAAAGAATGAAGGAAATGGTTTGGTGAATAATGAAATAAATTACAAATATAAATTATTTAAACATTCAAACATAATTTTATTATCAAATGTGTTTCAAGAGATATATGTTTTTGTTTGAAACCGTACACATATTGCTGTCTTGGATTTCTTGTGAAAAATTTAGCTAATTCAAAAGTTTAGAAAAAATAAAATATTACATCTATGGTTTCATCTGGACAAGGCTTAGTTAAGAAACAGACACCAGTTAAACAAGAGAAGAAGATGCTTCTGTCACTATTTTAAGTATATTTCACAAAACTTGAATTGGTTTTTGAAAATCACCAGTAATGTTTAAATTAGTTTCACGAACCCTGTTATATATAGTGCCATCATTTATGAAATAATGTAGTGTATAACTATTTTAAGAAATTGATTTGAAAATATAAAAACAATTTTGCTTTACAAATAGGTCATTGATTTATTTATTTTACAGGCATCTAAAATAAAAATGGATATAAGTTTATATTTTTTGACTTTACCAAGATTCAAATCGAAAAATCCTTGAAATTGTTGAGCAACACATCATCTGAAGCAGTCAAATCTCCTAAGGGTGTTGAACAAGGGTCTTGAGTTTGATATGACCTTACACTTGTATCAGCAGGCACACAGACTACATGTCAGATACATATAGTGTGGTTTGACAATGGGGAGGTTACTCTGAAGGATGTTTAACCACGGGTCCAACTGGTGTAGGTATCAGCTACTTGATAATTAAAATTTATTATTATGTTCTAATCAAATTTTATAGTGCAGTGTTATGTATTCACCAGTGAATAAAAGTTAAGTAAGCAATATTTTATTATAAACATTTAAAGGTAATAGCTTTATATGATATGTGGAAATAGCTTAGTCATGATTCCCCTTACTTAAAATAAAGAATGTAGATAATTATTATGATGTGACACTTGCTTGAGCAAAAACAAGAGTATAGGTTATTGACTTGCAGTAGTATACAGTAGCATACCGGGGGTAGAATATCTGAGGGAAAAATAAATTGGGGAGGGGGGTTTATGACCAGTTAAACTATTTTGAACAAAGAAAATATTAGGTGATCAGAAATAGTCTCTGTATCAATCACAAAAGGTATTTATTTCATAGGAGTGGACTATCTTTCATAGAATGGACGTGAGATATCTTTAAGCTCCGAAAACATTATTTGGTCAGTAGTATTAACCTCTTACCCCTCTTTCACTGCCAGTGTTTCTTTGTAAGCTAATTGTTTAAAACACTCAACGGTTTTCCCCTTATTTATGCTCAACAATATATATCAAAGGATTGCTGTAAATTGATCTTTAGTTTAGTTTAATTCATTGATGAGTGTCAATTTTAGAACTAGCTCTGATAAAAACAAGGCTCCAAACAGTAATGATGCAGGCAAGATTAGATTATCTTATTTTCACTATTGTGGAAAATTACATTGTGTTGAGTCTTGAGGAAGATTTAGTGGCAATATTTGCAACTTAATATGACCACCATCCTTGGCTAATAGGTATTGTTATTATTTTTTAACTATAGGAACATATTTATTGATTGTTTGATATAAAATAAATGTGTATGTAAAATTTATTTAAATATATTTTGTTAAAAATATAATGATATACACATTTACCTATAAATAATTGGGAATTTCTATTTTGTTAGATTCATAAAATATTAATGACACATTTATAAAAGTAAAAATGTAAATTATCAAGTCAACAAATACCATTTAAAAAACTTTAAAAAGAGGTTATAAGTGTATATAATGGTAAAAAAAAAATTACCTCCAGCAGTTGTAGGTAACTTCCCCCATAATCCCTTGAGCCTCCCCTACTTTGCAATCCTGCATATGCCACTGTTGACTTGAAATGCACATTTAAAAGTATGTATTGAATGAACAGAAATATGTATAAAAATTGAGTCGACCAATACTATACATAAAAATGTTCACATTGTTCAAGAAAGGTTTTGAATATTATACTAAAGAATAAACAGATTTTTTACAGAACTATTTTTCAAAGTTTATTAAAATTTCACCATAAAGACTTTTGATTTTATATTATTTTATTGGATTACATATTTAATAGGTTAAACTTATTTCTTGTGGGTCTATAAAATTTTATAAACAAACTGGTAGTACCAGTAGATATTGTGGTGTTATTTTGTAATTATTGTATTTATTTTACCCGTCAAATGTGGCATACTATGAATTGCCTGACAAATGGTACTAATTCTTGGGTTGTTTTGAAATTAAGCCCAGTGTCCCCGCACACAAGTTGTGTATTTCTTCTGTTTAATATAATCACAGTCTCATATACTCTTATTGTAGTATAAAATACAAAACATTTAAAAAGATCATAACTTGTTCTTTTCTCATTACGTATGTTTGTAGTATTTCTTAATAAAGAGACATTTTTGCTTCTAATATCTGCTTTGCAGTTACTTGGTAAAATATAGACATTTCCAAGTATTTATATAAAAAGCTAGAAGTACACTTGAAGTGTTCATTTCTCCAGATTCTAATCTCGGCTAAAAACGATTTCCGTTACGTATACACTCAAGAATCCCTGAATTATATTTATGCTAATTAACTTTTACTTTTTTAACATATTTTCTTCATTTTTTCTTTTTCAATCACACATTTTAACATTTCGTAGTGTTAAAAATATTATAGATGAAAAGGTTAAACCTAGATTTACACTTTTAGTTTGTCCCCATAATTTTTCATAAAATAAAATGTTCCCGGCACTTTTTTTTGCTCATTGTGAGTTTACACTTCTACATCTTTTATCAACCACAAAATGAAAAACAAAATTCTTCATGGAACAATTTTTCACTGTAATAGTTTTCAGACCAATAATATACAACAATGAGAACATTAAAGCCACTGCTTGATGGGGATATGTTGGTTTTTCTGCATCCCTATTTCGAGGGTAACAGTGAGACAACAGTTATAAAACAAAAATATTTCTAGATATCATAAGGGGGACAAGTTTGGTTAAAATACACTAAAAATCCTTAAGTGTTTCCAAATATTTTTTGGCGCGCTTTCAGATTTTCTCCAACTAGCACATAAAAAGCAATCAATATATATAGATATAAAATGTACATATTATGGCAACTCCTCCAAATTCCATAATTTAAAAATTATAGATATTAGGAATTGAGACACTTTTAAAATAAATAACTTAACTACATACAGGGACATTTTATATAATGTTGATAAAATTGAGAGCTATAAAGCATTATTATCCCTCTTAATGTGAACACTACTATAGTAACACATTGACAAATCATGCTTTGGAATTTTTCAACTTAAGAAAGATTTATTGATCACTAACATAAATGAAAAGTAAAACTATATAAAGGGAAAATATGTTTTTATCCTTTGATAGAAAAGAAATAAAAATAGTATTTTCCTACAACATAGAGATAAAATAAACTAAAGTATTATAAGTATAACAAAAAAAAGTATAGGATAAAATAATCTGGACTTTGTCCATTACCTTACAAGAAAACCCCAAATTTGGGAAAACATTATTTTGTATTATAACATAGTAGGGACTCTACTTGTTTTCAAATATTTAACTGACGAAAACAAAATTTGGTTGAATGCACAAGAACATAAACATGATAGGCCCATTCCATTATACATTTTAGTGTTTTGGTTAATTTCGTTATAATTTTCTTTTAAAATTTGGCAAATATTTTTATTTTGTATAAAGCCTATATTACCGTATTTGACCTAAAAGTAGCTAGGGACTCTAATTGTAGTAAGGGTATAAAGTAAAGTTGTTAATAGTAGCTGTGTTACTAATATGGCTGGACCGACTTAATTGTCGTCAGGAAATAGGTATTCCAAGAATGTTTCATGAGCCTCGTTCCCTTTTATATGTTTTCTAATCAACTCACCTTCTTCCAAACATGATACAAAACACCTCAAAAGAGTGAAAAGAGGTTTTCCTTAAAGAACTATACTCAACTAGAAGTGTGATCCCTACTCTTCAGTCATCAACTAGTTTTTCTAATGTGAACATCATGAAAGCCAAGTCGAACAGAAAACATAGTTTTACGATTATGTATGCTGAAACATGAAGCAGCTGGGAAAAATAACATTAATAAGAAGTAAGTGTGGGAGAGGAAAAAAATAAAATAGCTTGAAAAGGAACCAGAAAAACAAAATCGCCAAGCTGTTGCTGAACCGAAAATTAGAAGCCTTTAAACAGAGGAGGTGTTGGATTGGATCATGGAACAAAGGCTTAAACGAGTGAGTGTCACACAAAAAAATGATATTGCTAAAAGCGAGGGAATTTTTCTTTGCAGCAAATATTTGGAAGACTGGCCATTATGATGATAGTCTTGGATGACTGTCACAGAGGTTGATAGTTTCCTGGTTCGAGCAATCATGGGATAAAATCAGTACTGATATGATTGAAAATTATTTCAAGTCTTGTGCGTTGAAGGTATCAAATAGTAGATCAGAATGTTTTCTAAAATGTTGATTTATCACAAGACGAGAAAATACGTTTTTTTAAGACTGGCAAGGGACTAGAAATAGAAACAATTTGTTCGAGTCTGTGACGATCATCTCAAGGACAGAATCATGACCTAGAATGTGAAAAAGACGATGATGAAGAGCTCAAGAAAAATGAATCTGTGGTATCTGAAAGTGATAGCAACTTGTAAGACAGTTTTGATTAAGAATAATGCCTATACAAACTTAAAAGTTTTCATTTTTTCATGAAATATTTTATTTTGTATTTTAATATTTTAAAAGAAGAGTCTTTCTTAGTTTTGAAACCAGTAATAACCTAAGTGTTTGTATTTTTCTTCTGAATTTCTTGTGTTTAAATAGAATGAAAATTATTTCTCATTACTATTTAGTAGGTAATTGGTAGGGGTGTGCAAAGCTTCTGGCTTGGCTTCAAAATGAATATCAGCTTCACCAATAGAAATATTTACAGCTCAGCTAAAATACCCAATTTATGTTCAATTACTGCCATTCTGAGCTGTTTTATGCATTGAAAATTAATAGTCATATGAAAAAAGCTGAAATAATTGATTTGCATGTTGTGATAACAACTTGATTTATTATATTGTAATGAAATATTACTTAACAATTAGGCAATACAACTATTTCTAAATTATTTTAATGCATTAGGCTATATAAATAACCATAATATAATAATTTTTCAAATATAAATAAACCAATAAAACTATTTGATTCGGCTTCGAGAATATTTCATATATTCAGTTCGAGTCTGCTTCAAATTGAAAAAGTGGACTTTGCTTGCCCCTAGTAATTTGTATTTTTAATTTGTATTCATTTCAATTTACTTTTCTTTTCTTTTGTAGCCAAAAGTATCTGAGCTAAAAATTAAAGTTGTTAGTATTAACTGGAGCTACTATTAAGTCAAATAGGTTATTAAGAAATGTTCTTATTTTTTTAATGAGTAAACTTATTTTTTATAGTTAATTTAAAGTTCCTCGTTTTGTTTTATTTTTTAAAACAGTATACAAATCAACACAATAATGCATCTCATCATAACCTCCTCAAAGTACAATTAAAACTATGGAAAAGATCACAACCAATCAGAGAAAATTCCACCGAACCATATGACAACGATGGGTAGGAGATAGGTAGCAACCGCTCTGGTGACAGACATGTGACGATGAACAGCCGCAGGGGTGCCTGCTGTGGTATTCTTGGGTTTGACGTGGATTGTATTCTCGCCTGCGTTGTTAGTGTTGATGTTGGTAGGTCTGATCGGCTTAGAACCTAGTTCTCTGTTGTTGTTCCCCTCCACACGCGTTCCGAAGTTGCCTGAGCCTTCCACATCGTCCTTGGTGTCATCTATTCCATCGCCAGAACCACTGCCAGATCCATAGGAGCTCTCCTCTACACATAAACAATGCAAACATGTTATTACCAGGGATAGGACCATCAAATATTCAAAACCCCAAAGAAAATTAAAATCAAAAAGGTTTGAAAAAATATAGCTTAGAGCCATTATTATGCATACTAGTGGCTTAGTCTGGGTTTATGTTCATGCATAACACATAGCTAGGGGTAAATAGTGCATAGTGTATAATGCACAGTTTATAAGAAAAATAAAACAGTTTATAATTAAAGATAGGGATTAAAAATACTAGGTTTAATGTCTGACTCATAAAAATAATGTTTATTACACTGTATATATTATAGTAGACCTCCTGCTTAATAATAACAGAATCAAGAACATAAAATCTCTTCTTGATTTTCAATCATATTTACAATGAAGTCATTGATGCTAAAACAAATAAAATTAGTTAATAATAAACCAGTATGGCTACCAGAATGCATTTCAAGCATGAAGAGAAGATAATTATATTGTTTCCATCTATTGTATATAATAGCCTTTAATCGTCTAGAGCCTCTCCTAAAATTCTCAATGGATTATGAGTCTCAAGTTATTGTGCTATCTTTGCTCAACTTCATATATAAAGCATGAGAAATTAAAGTTAATCAACTTTATACATTGTGCACACTCCTCTGAGAGTATGGCAGTGCTGGTGTTGTGCACGCTTTAGGATTTGTGACCAAGTCTGTTTCCGTGCGCTGTTATGCATTGGCCCGAATGCTCTCACGGTGGGAGAGGGTAGGGAAAGAGGGATCTGCCTGTCTCAGATCTACTCGCCCAAAATCGCTACAGCCTCCATGTTGGCGGCCCCCAGTCAATGTCCTTCCTTGCTTGGCTGCATGGTGACCCCAACTGTCTAGTCAGGTTGGTTAAGTAGCTAAATCCCTGTAGTGTCGTCTTTGTAGGGGTGGGGGAAGGCGAGGTCTCCTACCCACCACACACTAACTGGTTGGTAGTATTTATCCAGACTCAGCTGGGGGTAGCTGGTCAGGACATCTCCATTAGGTCCCCGCTGGGCACCTTAAGAGTCAATGCTTTGAGAAACCGGGGTTATACCCAAGGCCGTTTCTGGTCTGTAACGCTTACGTCACTATGGGTAGGGGAAGGGGAAATTCCTCCAGCCAAGGGCCAAGAAAAGGTCGGGGTGGGGCAGGGGTGAGCGACGAGCTACCCAGTGATGACCAACTAATCGGGCAGGATGATCCCAAAATGATTGTTATGTTTGCTTGCACACATGGCTATGCTCAGGAGGCACAGCCACACAAGAGGTTAGAGGAGCCGTAATGAGGTGTTTGTTACCTCTGTGGTTAATAGGAGTTCTGCCGTTGGGCTTTTGCTATGGCTATGTGCGAAAAGTCTGACTTACACGCGCAGAGCTAGATAACCTCTCATGGAATGTATATAGCATCACCGTCCAGTTGGAGGGAATCTTTAGTGTGCAACCATCATTATTTATTGTGTATCAAGTATCAACATCATCATTAAAAATATGTTTCAACTTCTTGTGCACTATACGCTATAAACTCTTTGCTATTAGCTGTGGGTTATGCATGAATATAAACCCACCCTTAGTCCTATATGATTATAAGACAAAGCTTACAGGAGCAGATGATTAATGAACCCCGTAACTGGTTATGGATCCACATTTCTTATTTCCATTGGGAAAGCTAGTGTTTCTTCTTTTTCTTCTTTGATTTGTTCCTATCACTCTTTACTGTATGTACTTCCATTCATATTAACCTAAAAATTACTATGAAATATTAAGATTTGAAATCAACCCATCGCTCAACTAAATAAAAGGCCTACTAAAGTAATAATTAAACTTTGCATGGGAGCAGGATTTAGAGATTGAAAAGAAAATGTTTCAAAATGAACTTGACATGAACCTTACATCCTGGCCACACAGATCAATAGGAACACAACGATCGCTACAAGTCAAAAATATCACAAACATATTAGAAAATGGTGGTGGTCACACTGCACCGTGGATGCTACATGTGTTATGCTTACTACATTAGATTTTTGTGGGACTTAGCCGACTATATGCATCCACCAAACAAACGATGTTGTGTGTTTGTAGACCAGTTCAATTGACATCTCAGGTCTGGACTATTTGTTCTAGTTTTCGCTTTGTATTCTTCAACTCTACTTGTATTTTACTACTCTACTTTCAGTATTCTCTACTTGTATTTTACTACTCTACATGCACTATACTCTAGTTGTACTATACTCTACTTCCACTACACCTTAAATTTTTTCTCTTGTACTTTTTTACTCCAGTATGTTGGAAGCTTTAATCAAATAAATTCGGTGATATCATTGATTATGGAACATCTCTACTACTTTCTCTTTGAGCAATGATAAAAGTAAATTATCTTCCTCAAAAGAATCAGTGTCCCATGATATATTATGAACACCTGCCATCTTTGATGAAGAGTGGTGGAAAACAAACACAGCACAGTGTAGCATGCGTTGCATTCATAGCAAGCAGAGTATAGCAGTCTGTGTGTCCAAAGCATAAGGCACTTACAGCTATATAACATTAGTATAAATACCGTAATCAATCCATTCAACGTCCTGCCCATTGTAAGCATTCTTCAACTTGCTGGTGATTGTTCGAAGAGTGAAGAGTTGTTCGTTGAGTAAAGTGCTTGGTCTATTGACATCCACCGTCACCTCAGGGTTACTGTTTTGGTTCATTAGACCATCACCAGCTATATGAGGTTCATACCTGGATAAAACATTCGGAAAGTTCTAAACTAAGTTTTATTCAAGGTATTTAACGTGCACATTCTAAAGAAGCATATTATATCAGCCCACAAGAATTTTTATGAGTGAGAGCGAAAGGGCCTACCAATTTTGATGGGAAAGGTATTTTCACCTACCTTCCAGGGTTCTACTAAGTTACACGCCATAATCAACAAAGGGACAAAGGCCTTACTCTCCCTCCAAAGAAATTTGTGCTAGAGACTTTTATTACTCAAGAAAAATCCGTGGACTCTGGCTGGGTTTGAATTCACAAACATTGGGTCCTGAGGCTAGTATTTTACTTCAAGACCACTGAGGTTGACTAAATTAATAGCGAGTTGTCCACAGGAGAATATGTGTGTACATATTATATTCATAGGTATGAGTCTTTTGAACCTTCGAGATTCAACAAATTTATAGTAAATAATCATATTCAATTTTGACTATTCAAAATTTTAATCTGATTTTTTCTAGAAATATTATGATGTTCACCAAATAATTCAAGAAACAGAGGGAGGCCTCTTTTCAATTTTGAAATGAATGTAGGTACAGGAAAGAGGGGGAGGAATTGATTATTCAGTTTAATTCTATTCATGAGCACACCAATAAATAAATAGAAAAAATAAATGTATCAAACATATGATTGAAGTGTATGAAGTTGGTGTGACTCTTCGAAAAATAAAGTTTTGTATATTTCACGAATGAACCAAAATAAAGTAACATGAAATATTTAAAAATAAAATTTAATCTCGACAAAATTGATATTGATTGACAAGTGTGTTTCTAATATCTAAATATAACTACAACTAAGAATCTATTTGTGAAATGGCAGCCGCGAGCAAAAGGACAACTGGTTGGGAAAAATCAATCACAACAGTAAAAAAAAGTAGAAAAGTGTACCTAGAGATGGTGACTTCAAAGTTACTGCCTACCTTGCCTTCATGGCTCCATTCCAGCAGCTATCATCTTTAGTGGGGCTAGCGGCAACGTTGTCATTGTTACAGATGTGATATGGCATGTGAGACCAGAACTGCTTTGTGTCCTTCACCTGCACAAAGATACCAATCATCAATGACTGACTAAATGAGCCTCTGCTATGTTTAGCATCGTCGAGCTCTACTTGACCAATAGCCTCTTGACAAATCCATGTTGGGCCAGAATTTAGTCTTTATATGGGTGATGGCAGGTGAAGTTCTATATTTAGTTCTAGATTAGTGTAGTTTCTGGAAACACCCAGCAATAAATAATATACTTTCAATAAATGTGAATGGAAATGAGAAAGGCCTTATTAAAAAAAATTGCTGTAAGAAAATTTGATTATTGGTTGACACTGTATAATTAACTATTTTCCATTACTTTCCTCACCGAAGATTATTATAGTCTGGTAACTTTTAATTACAGATAATTTGATTTAACTCCTTTTTACCCCTTTTACTCAACCCTTTTAGTGCCAAGAGCTGATCTGATCAACTCTGCCTTATATTGATAAAAGTCTCAAAAAGCAATCTGATTGACTTTTCAGATTTGCGCTAGTTCTGACACTAGATAGATCAGGTATAAGTAGTAACATGTGAAATTTGCATTTACGATAGTGGAAATTTTTATTGTTTTTACTCTGACACTTCTTTTTTCTTTTCAAAAACACACTTTCTTTTTTTTAAGATTTCAATTTGGAAACTGACATGACACAATATTATTTTCAATGTGGAAACACTGGTGAGTATGCACTATACCCGAGCGGTTCCATTTTTACAAATCACAGGATATATGAGTATTTTCAGAGATATACAGGCTTTTTTTTAAGGTTAACATTAAAAATCAAGATTCCTATTTTGATTCATTAAAATACATACATTTAAATTTTGATAAATTGATTCTATGTTTTCAGCCTTTAAAAGTTTGCACTTTAGGTTCATGCAAGGGCATTGATATATACATATATATCAATGCCCTTGCATGAATCAAAAGTGCAAAAATATATATATATATATGGACCTTGCTTTAAGCGATCATGTTTGGACTAAACAAATATATGGACCTTGCTTCAAGCGATCATGTTTGGACTAAACATAGTTTGACAAATTATTATTTTGATATTGGTATTCGGGAAAATCGAGGATAGTGATATTGAGATATTGAGTTTGACATTACTTAAGTGTAAAATTTTTGTGCATATTTATATTTGTTTTATCTTTGTTAATAAATAGTATGTTAAAGTAACTAGACAAGATGAACGAAAAATTTGAAGTTTCACCAGATAGGTTGATGTATGTGCAGATGTATAAGCCCAAATAATGCAGTTGGTATTGAATAGCATGGAATCTTACGAGCTACAGGGGCTTCATTTCTCGATATCATTTACATTTCTGGCTTAGTATTTATTGCAAGGTTCAGTTAAGAAATTTTTAAACTACTCTGCGTGAAAATGCCTAAGACATCATGAGAGCGAGAAATCACAAGAAGGAATTTGATGAACAAGGTTTGTATATGAATGACAATAAAACAGTGCTAAGCAAGTTTTGTAATGTAGCTTATCATGGGACCACAGGGATTCCTGTGTGAAACACATCGAATCAGAAAAACGTAAAAAGAGTGTTGAAAATTTCGAGAGGTAAAAATGCCAGGCATCATTAATCACGCTGTTGAATACAGCCAAGATGAAGAAAGACTCGTCTTATGAATTGGCATATTATAACACAACAGAAGCTTTTAGAAAGGCTAGCAACTCACTAGAGCAGGTGGACGAATCCAATATTTGGTGTTGGATACCGAAATATATTTAAGGTAAAAGATAGTTCTTTTTCATATTGTAGTTGCAATAATTGCCATGAAATGATTAATTGTAAAAATAAAACTATTAATACACTCCAAATGCAATTAACATTTGGAGCAAATCTATGTCTTCATAGGTTAAGTGATACTTGATGAAAAGCCTTTTAATATGGTTTTTCCCCCCCACCAGAAGCCAGATGCACAGACACTATGGGGGAAGTATATTTCTGGAGTGGCCAGTGTCCATATGGAGGAGATTAAGAGTAAAGTGGGGAAGAAACTATTCATCGACGTATTGTATGGTGAGACCACCAACAGTATAGAAAGATGCGTCTTCAAGGTTTTCTTCAGGATACTAATGTTGACGACACATTATTTTTGTTGGCAGTCTTCGCTTCCTGGAAGCAGTCAATATTACCAACTGTATTCAAGTAATCTTGGATTCTCTTAAATCTTATGGAGTGGGTTATTTAAGTGTTCAACAAGTAGCAACAAACCTTGCACACTACATGACAAAGTGGGTGGAGGAACTTAAATATGTTCTGGCTGACTGTCTTATCCATATTTAATGTTGGCCTCACAAATTAAATCTGGTGGGCAATGTGTAGTCTCAGGAACTACCAACACTCAATGACACTGTGATAAAGGCAAAGAGTCTATTTTTAAACACCAGGAATAGAAAGCATATTTATGCACAGTTCCTTCCAGGGGTGTGGAGTCGGAAGCTTATTTTGGGTGGAGTCGGAGTCAAAGTCTCTGCATACTGACTCCATAGTCCTGGTTCCTTCAGGACCAGCTAAGGAAGTGATGCTCGATGTTCTCGATGCCATTGGTGACCAAGTAAAACTTTCGACTAAAAAGTGTGTTTTTCCTTTCTAAATTTTTCCCCCACATTGTAGGTTCTTGCAAGACCGATGAAATGTGTGAAATTAATAATGTGCAGATAGCTTATTTTGCTTATGGGAGGGATCAAGTTTCTGAAATTCATATTCAGGCTATGTAATGTCTGTGAAAATGCAAAATGCTTATTGGACCTCATTACAAAGTTAGAAGGCTTTTTCTAGCGGCCCCATGGTACACATTTTGCTTGGTGAACCAAAGAACCCGAAGACAGAGTTTGAGAATGTCAGGAGGGGCATTTTCACAAGCAACACCTACGTGGCACTGGATGGCATTAATGTGAAGAGAGGTTCAGGCCTTAAGGCCACATTTGTGCAGGTGGTCACCAAAGCATCTACAAATATGTGTTCCTTGATGTCAGTGAATCCGAGTAGGACTGTGTTTGAGGAATTAGCCACTTTTGATCCAAATAATATTATGGTCTCAAATGTGGGTCCTGGGATCATAACCAAAGTTATTCAAAGAGCCAATTCTGAAAGACATGGATGGACCATGAAGAACTAGTTAGTGGATATTGTGAACTGAAGTGATGTGTTGAAAAGCAAATGGAGGACACTATAGAGGACATTATAAAAATGCTGCAGGTAGTTACTTTATCAAATCCTGCATTAACTAAGAAATGTGAGGAGGAAATTTTGCTACCATGTACAAATGTTGACTCTGAGAGGTTTCTTGCAATGTACAACAACGTTCTGACTGACCCTTAAGGAAAATAATTTGGCCACAATAGAAAATCATAGAAAATCAATCATTAATGAGCAGTTACAGTCATAAAACCAAATTCTAATTAATACTCTAAAACACTTAACCAAGAATATAAATATTCTGTAAGCCCTATTTATCTAGCTCTACCCTCCAGCAGAGTTAAATACCCATTTGAGCCGAAGTTGAGAAGATAAGAAACTTATTCTACTCCTTTTTCTTACTCACCATCTATCCTTCCATTCCTTCATAGGCTCACTAACATCATTTTCAATAACCATCATATATTTACACCCAGCTCAATTAATATTATACCTTCTTTTTTTTTCACTTATAAAGCTTAATTTTTCTCAATACATACAATCTGTGATAAACCACACCTTGTCAGTTAACATTTTCTAGTCATCCAAACACCTCGTGTTTCAACCTACGACGATCTGTTTGTTTGTTTGGATAGTTTCATATTTAATCTTTTAAATTTTTCTAATTTTCATGCTCTATTTTACACAATTTAAGCTTATTATTGATATTTCTTACTAAATTCTTTGATTTAAATGTTTACAGTTTCCATGAATATGGTACGTGTATGAGTACTGAAACATGTTGGACAATTCAGCTTCGAGATTTCTTCACCTAATCTGGAATGCCTAAAGGAGTAATGGGACGTAAATGCTGATAAGACTTAAACATGATTAAACTTTTTCATAGATATAATTAACTTTCAATTAATACACATTGTAAACAAAACTTTCGAATGATGGTTTTAACTTTATTTTAACTTGTTATTTTAATAAGTTTTACACTTTTTCATGTTTTCATGTTTTCACTCTTATATTTAATTATGGTATGAATGATCATTTGACCATTTTGACTAAAGTAAATGTCTAGTTATTGAGTCAATGGAATATTTTAAATGTTATGGAAACCTTTTTTAAGGAAAATGTTTTTCCAAGTGTTTAAATAATATTTAGTATCTTTATGTTATAATGAAAGTTTATCATCAATACAAATTTTAAAAATTCTTTAATTTGAACTCATATCTTCATAATTTCAAAATAATAATAATAATATCTAAGTCTTAGCTTATATTTATTAACATATTCAGTTTGGGCGCACCACGCTTACAGTTATTTTGCAAGTATGGCGTACATTGCATTTACTTTGACTTAGTTATTAAATTAATTTGTTCATCCAACCATTTGTAATTATTAATCTTCATAGTGATATAGAGTTATTTTATTTAGAATAGTGAGATTGGCCTATCGAGAGTTAGTGTTGTGTTATGCATTGTGCTAGAGAGAGAAAGTATATGAGTCTTAATTAAACTTTAAAGTTTTTATATTTTGGGTGTTTTCCAACTTCCTAACCCTGCGATTACAAAGTGGTTACTTTAAAAAAATTTCAGGGGAGAAACCCGGCGCTCAATTCATTAGTCCCTCACAAACGTATGCTTGGATTCTGAGGACAGAATTCGCCACTGAATCAATATAACATTAATAAATCCAGTTAAGTACTGTGCTGAGGTCTGGTTGTTAAGTTCATACTTAAATTATAGTTGGTTCTGAACCACCAACAAGCAATAGCTCTTAAACAAACTTAAAAAATTAAAAGAATATTTTTATTGGTATTTGAGTCTTGAATCCAAAGTTTTCTCGAGTCTCGAATATCTTTAATGGTTCGAGGATTCAAAGGGCCATCTCTAAAAATAACCTTATCGTTGTATGTATCTAGGTATGTGTATTATTTCATTAGAACAAGAACATTCCCCTTTTGTATAACAAGTATATGCAAATAAATTAATCTAAAAAAAATCACTTCATAAATAACAGTTTTGCAATTTTTCTTGTAAAACCTTGTAAAAATGATTAAATAGCCTTGGCACTCTTTGCTAACAAATTCATTATAGGCGTGGCATTAAATGGGCTAAACACCCTCAAAAAGATTTTAAACCTAAGATTCTGTACAAGTTTCACTGACCTTCTGTCGTATGTCCTTAACCAGCCTGTCTAGAGTTGGCCCATTATTCCCCTTATCCAGTGAACCCGGCGCTTGTCTGACTGAACTGCAGCGACTCAAACTTTAGCTCGGTGGTGTCACGCCGACGCCGGTGGTGCTGTAATGTTGGCTTTCCACAGCCGCTGAACACCTGAGAGAACACGACCATTATGATTAATGGATTACCACCGATCCTAAATGCAAGACTGTGCTTATTTTCCTGAGACATAGTAGATTTTCTTTTTCCTTTTATATCATCATAATCATAAAAATTATCTTTCATAAAAATATATTGGATTTTTAAAGAAAAAGATGTGAGAAAATTTATTTTAGTCCAACAACAGTTTACACAAGGTTTTAACCACTTGCCTGGGTTTTAAATTTTGTTTAAATAGGGATAATATGGGGACTACCATTTCCAAAACTATTAGAAACAACAACTTTTTTGTGGGATAGAAAACTGAAGTTCGGCAGCAGGTATACACTACAAATAAAAATAAAAGACATAAGATTAAATTGAGAAAATAGGGAAGGAAGGGGTGTAGGGGATAAGCAAAAATATAAAAACGCTTTTAAGTAAGGAAGAACATTAAAACTTTCCAGAATGTAGAGGGATTACTCCTATAACAAAATAAGTGTTAAGTATTTACTACTTAGAAAGTGGGCTGGTGAAGTGGGGGTTTTTAAAATTCACAAAACTAAAATAATAAAATTACTTTTCAGTGTGGTAGACGATTGAAATATGTCAGGCGGGTATAAGACCCACATTACAACCAATAAGGTCTGATCCTTAAATTTCATAATCAAGAAGATTCCTAAAACGAATATAAATTACACTTTTTGGTGTGATATAAAATTGAAGTTTGATATATAAGTCAATAGACCTTCCCAGAGAGCTGAATGATGCCTGAATATATCAAATTTCAAAGTTGAACCTCGGGAAATGGAAGAGCTTGAAATTTATACAAATGTTAAATTTTGCTAGCACATAAATAAACCATATAAGTTAATCATATGAATCTTAAAATTTAAAAATGAGAATTTGTGAAATGAAAAGGGGTTTGGGTGCATAATAGCTTAAAATCTTTCTAAAATTATTATAAAATCTTTTCAACATGTAAGAAAATTTAGATTTGCCAAATTTGTAAAAAGAACCATCCCACAGTAATCTTAAGTTTGAAATTTAAAAATATGCCGAAGAAAATGGTTGATAGAAAGAAAATAAACTTCTCGATATGGCATTTATGTATATGCAAATGTAAAAATAAATAAATATAAAATCTAGAAATTATCCTGAAGGGGGTCCATTAGCGTTGCAATAACACAAAGATAGAAATTAAAGTATAAATTAGTGCCTATCTAACAGTGACATAACAATTAAAATAGACAAATTCTGGTGACATAGCTCAGTAGATTGTGATGCTATTTAGAAAACTATAATGCTTATTATTCAGTATGTTTCTGTAACACAAAGGTTATTATTTATTTATACTTTTTTTCAAACATATTTCTACAACAATATCTATTAGTTCGTTTATCTTATTAATTGTGCTTAAGTCAAGAATGCATTGTTTATGGATTGTATTTGTTTGTGCACTCAGTCTGTGGACAAGGTAATATTTTGTCTCAAAAAATATATATATATATATATTTAAATTTAATGATTACCATGATTGGTTAGGAATTGCCATGTAGTTAGCTCATGATTGTACAATGTGGAACTATTAAAAAGTGGTTGGGTGGATGGTGAAATGTTCTAATTTAAAATCAATTTTGGTGCTGCTTAGCCATGTTAAGAATGAGTTAACCTTCTAGTTAAAAATAAAAATGTGAACATGATTACTACAGTTGATAGATTTTTTTAAATCGTTTTCTTTTAATGAATTTGATTGGACAAAGTTTTAAACTTTTCTATTAGTTTACACAATACACACGTTTTAGAATGCAATAAGTGCGGACAAAAATAAAATATCTTAAATAAGAACTCTTCAAGACTATTAAGAACAATAAATATCCCGATTAAGTAAAATAGGTTTTAGTGTTAACGATAGTCATTGCTAATAATTCTGTATATTCCATAAACTGACCCTTTGTGACACTTCTGGACCATTTTCTTGAAAGTTCATGATGGCCTCGGATATCTTGATGTTGATTGGCTCCACCACCATTTCAATGTTGAATGGTCCCATCAACCTGTCTGTCACCTTTTCCATGGAATCTATACAGCAAAAAATTGAGTTAAGAGTTTTTTAAACAATCATCTATCATCAATTAGTACCAGTGGGATGTGAGCGAAGGCAAGCAATTTTTTTTTTCTGTCCTAGTACTCGTTCGGGCTGCACGTAAAACTGGTTGAATTCTATACTTCTCAAATTAAAATCTGAATCCAAAGTTATCTTTCAAAGCTTGAAACCAGATTTGAATCTTCAAATATTTTATAAATGTACAGTTATAGTTAAAATAAAAATATCGAAAACTAAAATAAGTTAAAAGTATGCAGTAATGACAATTGCTGTTATATTTATTATGTTATAGATACAGAGAGCAAAGAGTACCCTTTTTGAGTGAATTAATTATTTTCAGAATGTGAGGAATGCCAGGCCTCTACCGTGGTTCGGATTCCACGTTAAAACTGTAGGTCCTTCATTTCATCTCACAATCACCCTACCATTACACATTAGCGTAAGTGCGTATAACCCGAACGGGTAGTAAGACGCGGTGCTAATAATAATAATTATTATTATTATTTTCATACAATTTTGTCCTGTTTTAGGATTTTGTGATTTTAATTTTTTGTTAAAGAAAGCTAACACGTAATTTTTTCCCATATATGGGCTTACAAGTTTCCTTTTATCGTTTACATATATTGTAATTTCAAGTCAAGCCCTTCATATTTGGAGAGATTTGAGGAATCAATAGTCCTAGAAACCTATCTCTACTAGTAGCCCTTATATTAAAACTAAAAAGACACTAATGTTCAGGATCCGTTTGTTGGAGAGCCAAATGAGCAAATAGCTAAACGTCTTCTCACCAACAAAGTTGTTCCACTCCGTGTCTAGCTCGGTGTGGTAGGAAAGGCAGCCCTTCATCACATTGATGCAGTAGTTGCTGCAGGCCTTGAGATCTGGCAGGCCTTGACACGCAGGGCAGCCCGTCATCTTGGTGAGTGCCCGCACACACTCTGCGCTAGGAGGGATCTGATGACAAACAACGCTGTTCCTTATCATATTTTATTTCAAGATGGCTGACAAATGCTAGGGTGCTAGTATACAAGTTTGGGAAACGCTGTTCTAAACAGGGCTGGCGCAAGGTTTTCATAAACCCTAGGTGAGACTTAAAATTTGTGCCAAATTCCATTCTGTTAAATATAAATACACCACACCCTCTGTGTGACACAAAATGATGATAGTGGGATATAAAAAAAGAGATAAATAAAATAATAAGAAAAGTGTGTACTCTCTCTCACCCCATCCCTTTTTTTTATCAATGTGTGCCAAATTAGGATCTCTTCTTCCCTTTCTCTTAATATTGTTGGAAGTTTTTAATTAAATAATATAATTGATTTGCAGACAAAAAGGCCCTGGATGTAATAAAAGTGATTGTGTTGTCAATTGTTTAAAAAATATACAAGGGTCTAAATGTTATTCCTTATTTAGAAATCATTATTAGCTTAGTTAATTTAAATAGATAATATTTTTTAAACACTAAATAATTACATTTTGTTGGAATGAGTTCATAGGACCTTTGCACCCTAGGTGACCACCTAATAAACAAGCCCTGGTTTTATACAACAATTATGTAGATAAGTTTAGAACAATGTTGATATAATTTTGCATAGCTCATGGGATGTTAGGTCATAATTTAAAGATGTTGCAGAACATACTAAATTATCATTATTATTGTTAATTGTAATGGCATGTAAACAAAAAAAGCTGCAATTAGCCTCAGTAAAACCCCACACTAAAGTCTTCACAAGGGAGGGAAAGTAAATATAGCTATTCAGAGGACGCGAATAAAACATAAAAACTTCCCTTAGGGGACAATAAACACAAAGAGTAATCCATCTAATAAACACATTAAATAACAATATAAAAGAGCAGGTATAATTTAAAAATAGGCTATACATACAAACACATACACAACACTAAAAAGATGTGATTCACTTGATGGATAAATCTTAGTAATAAAACCAATCCATTTATGTGTTGTTGAACCCCTAGTTTGTGAAATTCAAACTAAGATGTACTGGGCAGGATGCCAATAGATTTTGAAAACCAATCTAAAAGACCCAGTCGATAATAACTCAGTTTTGTTAAAAGGCTGAAAAAGGATATTTAAAAAAACCAACAAATTTGAAGTAAACATTTGAGTCGTTTTATTCTGCTTGGGTCAAATTTTGTAATTGTATCGATAGCTTCATTGATTCTGCTTCATCCCTCCCTCCCTCCGACACCTCCTCATTACCCAAACAATAAACACAATTGAAAGCCTTAGAATCGGCTAATCATGTGTCACATTTCTTTTTTGAAAAAATCTACTTATTAGCAATCAACACAGTCCTAAGTCATACAAGACTGTACAAATATTATAGCATTGTATATGTCAAATAAGTTTGAAAACGGATAAAATTTAAATTCTTATTATTGTCAAATAAAAATAAAGCATCAATGAAGTCCAATACCCCCATCAAAACTGTTTTTTCAAAATTGTATCAATAAATAATTTAACAATGTGTGTACACTCCACTTAACCTTAAAGGTAGAATTCTTACCAATCTTATAAGCTGGATTGTAGTGTAACATGTCAAGATGGATAAGCTTCTTGATACTTTTCAAAATAAATATAGTGTGCCCTTTGTTTACCCTGGAAGGTAGCAAGCTTACCTTGCACGGATTCACTATGGTGTAGCTTATAAGGTAGGACCATAGTGTAATCCATAAAGTTGTGACTGCTACCTTTCAAGGGGAGGGGGGGGCTATTTGAAAATAGTAATAAAAGGTCAAAACACTTCTCAGTTTGAANGAGGGGGGGGCTATTTGAAAATAGTAATAAAAGGTCAAAACACTTCTCAGTTTGAATGTTATGTGGCATAGGATTATTTGATCCAGAGCCCTTTGATTAAATAGAGCTACAGATGTGGTTAGCCACCCTATGTTTTATGTTAGACTTTTATGTTAAAAGGTGTTACACAGTTATCTAAAACTACCCAGTAATGTAATGTATAAAAAAAAAGTTGGTCAAAATCTGCAGTAATTTTTTAAGAGTCATCAATTTAATATGGTTATTTTTATTAGTGGGTTCACTTTGGAAAGTAGAACTAAGAAAGGTAGTTTAGAGGATGTGCACCAGCACTAGGCAGTGCTTTCCCCAGAAATTTTGCCAGGTGTGTGGTTTATTAAGCTGCTGGTCGATGAAGACTGTGAAATAATTTGCAGTAGTTGATGATTTGTGAAACAAACAAAGCTGGGCAGTCAGTAAAATAGACCAGGTGGGACACTCGTTTGAAAAACCTTGGGGAGAACATTGCTAGGATGGAGATGGGATAATGAATCTCATGGGGTAAGCCATCCCTAGTGCCCTTGTCGAGATCGTAATCCAAACCTTCTACTCACCTGGCAATCTAGTCTATTGCGAGGTTGTCTTTGACTGCCACTGCAGGTCCAGCATTTCTGAAATCTGCTAGATCTAATGTCATGCATGCATACACTAAGAGAGGTGCTCTTTAGCTGAAACCTTTGGAAGGTGGTGCAAATTTAGTAATATATACCTTTTACCAATACTGGCTTCCTTATATGATTTTTGACTATGGAAAGCGTCCATCGAATGCAATGTTGTATGTCACCCACTAGCACATAGTTTAAAAAACTGCCCAGAAACACACCTTGCCCATGTTGTTGACGACCTCACTGGCGACGCCGAGCGCCTGAGAAAATGTCCTTGTGGCGACAAATGAGCGCTTGAGCTGCACAGACAACTTGTGAGGGACATCGCCAAACGGGCTCAACTCCTTCATGTGTTCTCCAACACACCCAAGATATCTGAAACAAACAGGCAGCTTATACTGACACTAAATATTGTTGTATAATTTATTTTGTGCATTCAAAATCAAGATTATTAATTAATCTAAGGGGCAATGAATAGTAGATTAAGTTAGAGGAAATGCACCCTCATTCGTGTATAGAGGGAGATGTTGGGGATTGAACCCAGGACTTCTAGACATATATAAACCAGAAGTTTCATCGTACAGCGCCGGGAAAGCAAAGCTATGCAAACATGCGTGTACAACAGACTGTATAGGAGTTTGGCGCGCGGCACTGCACTCCTCAACATCTTGGAGCACGGCAGCAGAACATATCACAATTATAGTAAATAACACACCAGTCCATCTAGAAATGTGAATACGTTCTGAGAATCATCATTAACAGTCCTACATAACAGAAAGTGCTTGCCATTATTACATGTTCAGTGCCCCGTGCCTACTTCCTATGCAACCTGTTGTATACTTATGCTTGCATAGCTTTGCTTTCCCGGCAAAGCCGGGTACTTCATGTTAGTTTACTATAAATTAAAATGTTAACAATGTTGGCCATAAAAAATATGTTATTGTTTTCTAAAAGGTGCTCCAAATCTCTATTTATAAGAAAATTATACTAATAACATAATTCAAGTTAATTAAAACAATACGCGCCTAATAAACACAGAAAATTAGATTTAAAATTTTAAACATAAATAACGTAACCATTAATAAGGTGTTTGATAAATTAACTTTCACATTAGAAATAAAAGTTGATCATACTAATGATATTTGTTTCAATATTATTGTCACGTCATTTGTCTGGGGGTGAGTATGGAAAACTACCATGTGGGTAAAACCTCCCTAATTCAGCTCCTTGGGTTGAAAGTAAGACTAACTTTGTCAATGACGCGTCCCTCCTGACTACTATCTTGATTTTGGTAGGAAACCAGTTTTGGAAGGTCTTATTTCGTACCAGAATCCTAATGTAAAGTAGTATTTAGGTAGGATAAAAGACTTTCCAGAAAGAGTTTGCTACCAAAATAAGCGTGTATTGCTAACCACTCACTTGTCGTCGAAGCTGTACTGCGCATTGAGCACGGTGAACATTTTCTGGTACAGTGTATTGAAGAAGTTGTCCATGGCCTCCGCGAGGTCCACCTGTCCCTTGCTGTAATACCTCTCTAGCTCTTCAAATAAGTCCGTGAACACGTACGAGTTCTGCTCGTATAAGATCCCATACGTCCTCTTAAACATCTCGTGGAAGTCCCGCTTCGACTGCGAGAGAAGGGACTTGAAGAACTCTGTTCACAACAAAAAACAATACAAACATTTCAATACAAGTCTGGCGCAACAATACAAATATGTTTTT
>CABFOV010008232.1:0-24491 GCA_902141375.1 Timema poppense
TGATCCTTCCTTCTTGAAAAGAACACGGATAGCTAACATTCATGTTACACAATAGTCGGGCTTTTTATCAAAAATATAAAATACGTGTGATGTCTAGCTAAAAGTAAAACAGTTCATTCATTTAAGATATAATAAAATACTATAAAAATAAAAGAAATATCAGAACTTTTAATTTATAAAACAATTAATTATCACAATGTAACCCTAACGATGGCATATAGACATTTCTTATCAGGCTGGCGTTTTAATTATTACATTGTCCCGTTTCACTTAGTTGAATATATTTGTTAAGGTTATTATTTTAAGAACTGTTTTGTTATTTATCTAAATTGTATTTGACTGATTGTAGTACTAAGTGTTTTTATTTTAATTATTTCTAAATAAACTAAACTAAACCTCCACCGTGGCTCGGATCCCACGTTAAACTGTAGGTCCTTCATTTCATCTCACAAACACCCTACCATTTACACATTAGCGTAAGTGCGTATAACCTGAACGGGTAGTAAAACACGGTGCTAATAATAATAATAATAATATCTTAAGCTAGGTTAAAAACTTCATTGCCTTCACCCCTCATACTCACTATCACCATCGCCTCATTTCATCGGGACATGGAAAGAGCTTCCACTAAAAGGATGTACGATCAGTACATTCGTGCGTCTCCTGGGAAACGGTACATTAGTACTGGCTAATCTTTCCGCAAACTGGTTTATGATTGATGTACCCCAGACACGTATTGTTATTATTATTATTATTATTATTCACCCAGGACTTTTAGTATAATATGAAATTTGAGATTTGTGAGTTTTATGCCAGTTTCAATACCCTTAGCAAAACCCTATTGTGTTTCCTAAAAGCACTAGCCTCATCGAAGATAAAAGCTTTTTCAAAACTTGTAATTTATTTTAAACTTGATGGTGGTTTATATTTTTTAGTCTCGTCTACACTGAGTCAAAAGTTTCTGAACTTGTTTTTATAATGATTTAATAACTACTTACTTTTGTGCATCAGGTAGTGATATTCTACCAGCTAAGACAGAAACATCTAATACAGGATATGAAAATAAAGTAAGTGATTTTATAAATAAATTAAATAATCGCTAAATTGTTAAAACCTGACACCTTAGCTCAGTCGGTAGCGTTTCTGTATACTGAGCTAAAAGTCCCGGGTTTGATTCCCGGTATGGCTGAAAAATTGATCATTGTTGACATGTGAGTTTAATCGTTCCCAGTGATTAATTAACTGCTGGGGACTGGATGTTGTTGCTGTCCTAGTCTAAAGTTAGATGATAAGGTATATGAAGCTACGACAGGCCTAGAAAGCTGGTAGTGGGAAGTATACGGCTTAAATAAAAACCTGGCCAAGCCCATAGGCTGGAAAGTGATGGACGTAAAATAAAACAAATAAATAAAGATTTTTTAATCTTACTTGCAAATAATGTTTAATTGTAAAATCTAGCATTATAATTACGATATTTTTTCATTAAAAAAAAGAACTTGGCTGTACGTGGAATATTATCGTATGTTAAAGATACCTTCTATGAATCAGTAATTGATACCAACGTCGGTGGTAGAATTATCTAAAGCATCACTCTCACACTAGACTAGGAAGCTGATAATGGTGAGATAAGAGTTTAAATCCTAGTAAGATGTACTAAATGTTATTTTACAAAATCGTTCCCCACTCTCTTTAGGTGCAAATGCAAGTACACTCCTTCAAATTCAAAATGCCTTATCCATCACTTACTACCGTAATTAGCAAATATTTGTATTAACAGAAAGCCTTGTAATACGCAACGCTAAAAAAAACTAAAAATATTTAATCTCTTACTTTGATAGGGAAAAAGTCGTTGAACACATGTTTTTGCTTTGTTTGAAAAAAAAAGACCACACTTGTCACTATTTCTATTCATAGATTGGAACATGGATTCATTTAAAAATCCGTTAGGATATAGTTTAATATTGTAGCAATTAATGTCAAATTTGGCAGACATTAAATTGACTTTAATGCCAAACCAACCAGACAATGTGCCATATGTCTTTATATCTGTATATGTGGACAGACCTTCACATAAACAATAGACTATGCTGGACTTCCTGGCTTGAACTAATTTAAGAATATTTCCAGCACCTTGGCTTCAAGAACAGACTTTGTGCAATAGTTTGATTAATATAGTAAAAAAAAATGTTAATAAAGCTGAACACATTTTTTATAAAGTCATTGGAATAAAATTGCTTTGTTATTGAATTAATCAAAAATAGTATACCTATAGTAAATTATTTTAGCACCGCGTCTTATTATCTGTTCAGGTTATACGCATATGTACTAATTACACTAGTGAGTTAGGAATGAGGAAGGCTGAATTTAGAGGATGTATATACGGATTTGTTTGGAGGGAGAGAGGAAAACCATTTTTTTTAACCAACTTCATTTAACCCAGCCTGGATTCGAACACCGATCTCCTTGTCCTCGGCAGTCTATTATACCACGATAGAATGCCTTAAACCATTCTGTCACTGAATCAGGCACCTATGGTAATTGGTAAAATTAAAAACTAAGGGAATAGTTTGAATTAAAAAATAATATATGCAGATTTAGATTATAATACATTATTAGTTTAAGACATTAAAGGATTAAGAGCTAGAAGATTAATTTCCAGAACTATTATTAGTACTATTCAAGTTAAGACGAAATATAAATGAAATTTCCTCTTATAGCAGTAAGGATTTGTTAAAAATATAATTTTGAAAGGGTTCATTTGCATTAGAAAATGGAGTATTATTTAACTCCAAATATAGGGTATGATCCTATTAATTTATTTTAGCATATTTTTCTATATTTTGGTGAATAAAACACTATCAATTTTGATGTTCTATTATATGGATTATAGGTGCTAATTAAATAATTCGTTTTTATGTTTTAATCATAGGCTATCTTTTAGTAATGGTTCATATAAGGTTAAAATGTAATACTATCTTAATAAACGTTAGTTTTAAAACCTCAGCCACAGTAGCTGTGTCTATCTAAAGTTATGGAGACATGTTTATGGTTTTGTTAATAGTTTAACCAATATTTCTCAAGTTTTATTACTGGTTTAATTTACTGAACCAAGTTAGATCGAGTGTAATTTCAATAGATTATTACGCTTTCAATAGATCATTACGCTTTCAATAGATTATTACGCTCTCAATATGATTATGACTCACATAAGAAACAACACAAAGCAATATTTAAATGCTTCATTTACTATTCACATTTAATAGTGATTGTTATGAAATATTTGTTTTATCATCGCGTCTTACTAACTGTTCGGGTTATACGCTTATGTACCAATACGGTAATAGTTTTATGGATGTGTAAGGTTAAATCTAGAGGAAGTATACCCGAATTTGCATGGAGGAAGAGTAAAAAACAATTTTGGAGAAACTACTCTCAGTACACCCGACCGAGATTTGCACCTGCTTCTCCCTGTCGTCAGCATAATAGTCTTCTGTGAGAGTGACGCCTCAGACCATGTGGCCACCAAACAGGGTTTTCAATAATTTAGGACCATTTTATCAACCCTAGCTTTTTTAGCAAAATATCTAAATTGAGTTTTGTATTTAACCTGATTTATTATTTTGAAATTAGATTTAGCATAACGTTATTGTTTCTTTTACAATTAATATTTTAATTCAGTAGATTTTTTTAATACTAGCTTTCTTTTAGTTGGTATTTAACCAAAACACACTTTGATAAAAACATAACCTTTTCTTGAAAACTACAAATTTTGGACAAAGATAGATTAAAATAAATATTACGAAACTCCACACGGAATTTCTTGCTCTATTGTTTAAAAATGGAGATATTTACTCAAAACTCGTAATATATGTGAAACGATATAATATACACTAGCAAACCAAAGCATTAATTGAACTATACTTATGTAAAACATTTTTTGAGTCCCGGTTTTAAATATTATCATTTTATTTTTAAAGAATTAATGTCTTCATTTGTATGCTTGGACCAATAAAAAAGATCAATATCAACACTTTGTATTAAAATTTCGATTTCTGGTTAACATTTTCTACATTTTATTAGGTGTTGCACATCTTCTGGTCATCGCATTGCTATTGAATTCCTCATTTATAAATTTTGACCAATAAAAAATGACTATTAAATCTAAAATGGAGATAGATTGTTGTTGTACAAACATTTCTCCTAAGAGGTTTAAGAAAAAATAACAAACTTTTTGAGAGACATATTTAATTACTCTATGACATTGGATAATTATTGCGTTAAAACTAAAGTAGTATCTCTTTACAACTAAAGTTCTCAAAATTGAATTAATATATTTGCCAATATCTCAGAAACTGTTGGTTTTATAAAATATATTTCATATAAAAGTTTTTAATTTTAAATAGTACTACAATTTTGCAATGATAAGTTATCTATTCGTGCATATAACCCGAACGGTTAGTAAGACGTGGTGCTAATAATAAAGTTACCTAGTATCTCAAATATTTGTGGAGATACGTAAATTTCAGCTTTTGTAAAGTAACCTAAGTCACTTTCACGGGAAAATGAAAATAGTCAGTTTATTTATAATCTTAATCATCGCCTAGATACGAATTTTAATCAAAATCGTTAAAGCCGATTTTGAAAAGATCGATTGAGCCGATTTTGAGAAGTTCGATTTTTTTTTCTTTCAGCCTTTATTATACTACTATTATTATTATTATTATTATTAGCACCGCGTCTTACTACCCGTTCGGGTTATACGCACTTACGCTAATGTGCAATGGTAGGGTGATTGTGAGATGAAATGAAGGACCTACAGTTTAACGTGGAATCCGAACCACGGTGGAGGCCTGGCATTCCCCACATTCACAAGATGTCTTGTCAGAGGTGAAGGAAAGGTTTGGTAATCAGATAAATCTTTGCTGGGACCGAGGATTGAACCCCGGACGCCAGCATAGAAGTCTGACACCTTACCCCTAGACCACCAGGTCACCTATTATACTATTCTTAATTTTAAGTCCAAACAGACACACAGGCAGACTGCGTTGCAAAGATCATACTTAGGTTTCGGAGGGGTCATAAGACGTCGACATCCATCAGGATTTCAGGCAAGATATTTTTTACGGTCGCAATACTTTATCTTTAGTTATTGACAAGTTAATATATTTATATATTCGAGTATAGATTGAAAGTTATTGGTTTTATAAAAATAGGGTTAAAAAAATATGTGTATTATAAATTGATCTACATATTTTTAATGATAAGTAATTTCATATCTCAAAAAATTTTGTGATATGATATAAAAATGAGAATTTACTCATCAGACCGGAGCCCTTAAAGTCATTTTGTGTAAATATTGAGATTAGCTATTTTGTTTGTAATATTTATAAACGTTTTGAATTAAATTTAATCAAAATCGTTAGAGCCAATTTTGAGAAATTCCACCTTTTCTCTTTATGCGCTTCAGTAAACTACCCTTAATTTTAGGGTTGGATACCTAATTCCAACATAATCCCCGGGGCAACGCTATGAAAACCCTAGATACCAATTTTTAGCCCAATCGGTAAAATAGCTTAGGCTCAAGCTGGAGGTACAGACAGACAGATGGACAGAGAGACGGAAATTCAAAAACTACTTTTTCAGATTCGGGGGTCCATGAAACGTCAAGATTCATCAAACTCTAGAGTTTGATTATTTGACGATCACAATACTTTCTTCACCTGTAAAATAGCAAGAGAGTAAAAACCGTCCTCGTTTAATACTAGTATTTAAATAAGTTTTTGATAGTAAACTTTCAATAAATGATTTATATAACAATACATTTTGATAAATTACAAAATATAAACGATATGGACCAAATATTTTAGAATAAATAGCAAAATAGGAGAAAAATATATTTAAAAATGGTACGTAAATAAATTCAAAGCAGTATTTTATTTATATTGTTTGGTTTGTTTCTGTAATTATCCATTAAGCAACTTAATAAGTGGTCTTAAGAATATATTTGTAAACATTTTTCCTACTTAAACCAAAAAGTTGTTTGATATAATATAAATAGATAAATGTATCAAGAATAATCAAAGTAATGATAAACGCGTATCTCATTTTTCTATATAATATAAATTTCTTAAGAAGATTTTTCTCAAACTAAATTTGTCAATGGTGAAGAATGTAGTAGAGGTAGAGTGTGGTATATATATTGTAAATATTGTTTGTCATGGTATTTTCTACGAAAATTAAGATGTTCTTTTTCCAGAACTAATCAAAATGAGTTTTTTACCAAAATATCTTACACATAACTAAAGTTTATAGATTAAGATCTAGAGAAAAAGATATTAAAGGGAGTTGCTAGTGGATTTAACATAAACTAAAGTTATCTTTTAACACGTTTGGTGGGAAATTGATCAAAAATAACGTTTGTTTGTCTTTAATGAATTTTAGGATATTTGCCAATAGATACGGGAGGTGTAGCATGTATCTAAAAGCTATCAAATATTTGTTACTGATTAATTAAGAATAATTTTGCAATAGATTCGAATGCCTATGATGGGGAGATCGGGGTTCGAATACATTATTATGTGTTCTGTTTTACGACAAGTCCATTCCTATTGTCAGTGGAACTTAGATCTCCAATGCACCCTGTCCTCTGCCTTCTTCTTCAACTCTCAGGATTTTCTTATTTCCCTCAAGTCATCTAGTATTTTATATAATGGATGAAAGCTTAATATAGGATGAGATAATTTTTAGAGTAATATTTACAACATCTCTTCTAAGATAATGTATTAATGTTTATTAGGTGTTACATTTTCTTATTTTTTGTTATGCAGACGGCAGTTTTCTATTGAAATATGTCAAAATTATTAATAATTGACCTCTGTTAAAATTATAGAAGAGGTATGTATCTAAAAGTATAACTTAATAAACATGCTTATATTCTTGAACAAACCGTTTCCGAAAAGGAAATTGCAGAAAATAGAGAATTTCGAAGATAACCGTTTGTTCCTATGGCTCTGCATTTCCACGCCAAATGTAAAGAGCCAATTGTATTAAAGCCAGCGTTTTTGCAGTTTTTATAGCAAAACAGCTTTGTTCAGCAAGATAAATCAAATGTTTATCCAGTAGAAAAGTTTTTATTCTTCACATAGTAATCCCAACCCTTCTTGAATATCTGTCGAAGGTGTCCTGGAATTTGATAATAATTTTTTCTCTTCATTTAAAAAGTTGCTCAAATTCTAATATGCTCGTGAAAAATTTAAGATATCTGCTGAGATTACTATGCGTAGAGAGCCATGTTTTTACTGGAGAAACATTTCAACTAATTTGCATCAAAACATTGTTTTACTGTTTATGAAAACGGCGAAAAGACCTGCCTTTTCTCACGTCCGTCTTCATTCCACTTGAAGGCTAGTTTATAATTCATTCACGACCTAAGTTTACCTGGATGACAGCTCGAAATGTTACTAGAAATAGTCCCTAATATATCACCACGTCAACAGTTGACATCTATCACTTTGGATGACTCTAATGAAAACAGATGGTAATATATTAATGTGATAGTTAGACACAATAATTTAGGCCAATATTATTTATATATTTATTTGAGGTCGGACACAAAGATTATTTATCGTTTTATTCCACTTAAAACAAATATACATACCACTTTCACAAAAACTTCTAAAGAACATAACTTCAAAATAGCTAGTGACGAATTTAAACCATGGGGTTGCACACGACGGTAAACAAGTTTTTTTACAATAATGCACCCACACATTGGATTTGTCCAGTTAAATATTTTGAAATACGATAAAATAATCATAAAATAATTTATTATATACATAAAAAGTGACAACATTTTTTTCTTTTCCACGTAAATGAGATACCTGTATTAAAAGGTGTTGATGTAGTGTTGATGTATGCACTATATTACACATCATAGATAACATTCCAAAACGGAGAATAAGTACTTTTAGTTATGTTAAAAATAATTTTTCAAGTTGGATAAAAATAAATTATTTAAAAAAATGCAACAGTATGAGAAAACTTAAGTTTACGTTATTTTAAATGTAATATATAACAGGTTATTAAATATCTTTACATTTATAACAAAACAGTGATCTTTTACAAGTGTTGGCAACCCAAATCCTAAACATTTGATTTTCGAACTGTCATCCAGGTAAAAACCTATCGTGAACGGACTTTAGCTCTTATAGCTAGTGGACCCACCTAGTTATTAACGGTTATGGCTAGAAACCCCAAAAACAAACTGTTACCTAAATGTGATTAACTTTTTATTGAAATAATGAATAGCTACGTTAATAGATTAAACATGTAGAAAATGTTTAAAATACAAACTACGTAAGCATATTAAATTGTGATAAATTTTAAATAATTTTATTTCCCCTAAATAATAAAATTTCCTAATGTGTGTGTGTTTTTATACATCCTCCAGAAAGAAGCCTCTAGATGACCTAGAAAGCTGATACTTTGCAAACTTATAGTATAGACCACGGTACAGTACCTAACCGAACCATAATTTCGATTTTTTTTAAAAATCTATTTAATATAAATAGAATTAATCTAGTTCACACTTACTTTATCCAATATTACGTAATAACTGACAGAAAAATAATTTTTTTTTTTACAAATAAAGCCCAACCTTTCATGAGCTTATCAATTTAAAACTAAATTTTGTTAGGTTAGTTAATATATTAATAAATTTATCGTAGACTGGCTTAGGGAACAGTTTTTAATAAATGTTTATTCATAAACCAACCGATTGACTTAACGTTTTCAAGCTCACCTAATTTGAACTTTTTATTTATATATTTTTATTCCTTAAAATATAAGGTACTAAGCAATCATGTCTTCTATTTAACTGTGTACGATATGTGTTTGTGTGTTCCATGTGACTTTGGAACAATTTTTTTTATCAAAGTTGATACACACCAAAGTCTGAACAAAATCATTTCCGGTTACTATTTTTATCATCCTTCGATTCATCCACTCCAGAACCGGATGCGTTAAAATTAAAATATATCTACATTTCTCAAAGCTAACAAACTACCACTAAACATTGAACTATGCCTATAAAGATAAGTACAATATGCTTCTTGGTTAAGCTTTTACACCACAAAACGAGTAGGTCAAGCATAAGCTAATGCACTTTTATTCAATATAACATTTTAACCTTTCAACCAAGAAATAGAAGAGCAAGAATTAATGTGATAATATTGAATCCCTCATAGATTTTGTATCAATATTTGTTTATTGATCAAGCTTTAAATGATATTAAATAGAAACAATGACACCTACGAATTTAGATTTTAATCTTATTTCTTTATGACATTTTGGTCATGAATATGTCCAAATTTCCAAAATTCTAAAAGGGTTTCCCAATATAAGGATTAATGTCATGACTTCATATATGCATGTTTCTATCTATATGTATATGTACTCTCACATATTATGAGCCATTATATTATGGACATTAACCTACTTGGAAGATTCTAGACCAACATAAAAACTCCCACCAGATATGTGTTTTGATCTTTATCCCACAGCAAGTTTTGAATCGATTTTCTAAAAATATATTAGTTTAGGAAAACTATTTCAGATATTGTTGACAATATAAAAGTAAGATAAAACGTTTAGTTCCCGTTAAATCATAATATTTTATTCAGAGCTATGTTCTAGTAAAAATAAATCATTAGCAAAGTCCATCAATATTAATTTTGTATGAAAATTAAATTATACAAAATACAATTCTTACTGATAATAACTGAAATATGATTAAGTTTTGTGAATTCATATAAGTAGGTATGAAATAGCAAAGATACAAATCTTAATATGACATTATTAATTAAAATAGTCTTTAAGATAATAAAGCTATAGTTAAAATTTTGATTTTTGGTGAGAAACTTGACCATTTAAGAAAATGGGCGCAACACTATATACAGCTATGCTTGGGAAAATTTACCTTTAAGCCACCATTATTTATTCACAACTTAAAACATTAAATCCTCTTCATAAACAATAAGACATAAGAAATTATTGAAAACCACATATTATTGGTTAAAACCTTTATGTAAAGCGTCTCTGAATTTTATGAAACTATTATATTAATACGGTATAATATATTGCAAGGTAAAATATTAATAAATAAATAATGTAGGCCTATTTGAAAAATTGGGTCACTCCATTCTTGTGTTATGTAACACATCTTACATAAACAAGCTTCCACGCGGCTATATGTGTATGTTGAAGGAAATGTAACAAGTACAATATTATTCTAAGAATTACTTTTAATAAAAGAATGAAATTTAATGGATATCGTCTTTGCCACGACAAAGAAAAAATTTATGTTGCGACTGTTGTTTTACATTGTTAGGATAATCAAATTTCGCAGGTTACAGTGGGCAGAACGTGCAGGGCGAATGGAACTATTTAGAATGGTGTTCAGAATATTGGTTGGCAAATCCAATGGGATGAGACCAGTGGGAAGACCTAGACGCAGATGGGAGGATAACATTAGAATGGACCGGAAAGAGATAGGGTTTAATGAGGTGAACTGAATAGATCTCGCTCAAGATAGAAATAGGGTGTACTGTGGTGGATTAGATAGAACTAGCTCAAGATAGGGATAGGGTGTAATGTGGTGGATTAGATAGAACTAGCTCAAGATAGCGATAGGATGTAATGTGGTGAATTAGATAGAACTAGCTCAAGATAGCGATAGGATGTAATGTGGTGAATTAGATAGAACTAGCTCAAGATAGAGATAGCGTGTAATGACTGGATATAGCTATCTCAAGATAGGGATAGGGCTTAATGTGGTGGGTTAGATAGAACTAGCTCAATATAGAGATAGCGTGTAATGACTGGATATAGCTTTCTCAAGATAGGGATAGGGTGTAATGTGGTGGATTAGATAGAACTAGCTCAAGATAGGGATATGATGTAATGAGGTGGAATTGGTTGAACTAGCTCAATATAAAGATAGGGTTTAATGAGGTGAAATAGATTGAACTAGCTCAAGATAGAGATAGGATGTAATGAGGTGAAATTGATCGAACTAGCTCAATATAGAGATAGGGTGTAATGAGGTGAAATCGATCGAACTAGCTCAATATAGAGATAGGGAGTAATGAGGTGAAATCGATCGAACTAGCTCAATATAGAGATAGGGTGTAATGAGGTGAAATCGATCGAACTAGCTCAAGATAGGGATAGTGTGTAATGAGGGGGATTAGATAGAACTAGCTCAAGATAGGGATCGTGTGTAATGAGATGTATTGGATTGAATGGCTCAAGATAGGGATAGGTGGCGTATTTTTGTAAGTCCAGCAGTAAACATTTGAGTTCCTAATGCCATAAAGTAAGTATGTAAGTAAGAATGGATCTCGCTAAAACTTACAACACATATAGGCTACTGTAAAGATACCTTCGGTACATTGTGATCCTCATCTTAAACACTATAATGTAGCAATGCATACTTAATTTACTTATATTTCAAAATAATATTTTAAAGGATATTTGGAAATAAAAATGTTTCACCAGTAAAAGTTAGAGTACCACTATTCGGATTGATTAAAGACGACTGCTTTATTCTGTTATAAAACAGATTTTCTGAGGTATAAAATTAAAGAACATCTGAATTTTATAGTTTATTATTTTAAAGTCAACTTTGGCTGATTTCAACCCAACTTTTCATAATCATTTTTCATTATTATTTTGATTATTTGATCCCTATTAAAGTGACCAAAGACATCTAATATGATTATAAAAGTTATATACAATTGTTTTGTTCTCAAAGGTAAAGAAATTCATTAATTTAAAAAAAAAAAAAATCTTATAAAGATGCAAGGCTCGGTGTAGCAAATTTAGTCCAAATATATTATTTCTTCATATAAATATTTTATTTCACTTTTAACACATTTTGAAGAAGAATATACAACCATATCAACACTAAAATACATGTGTTCTAAGCATCAATCTTACTGGGGTTCTGTATTCGACATACAGTCAGATATACTGAAATCACACACAAAAAAAAATTGTTTCACACTATCCCTCTACAAAAATACGAGTACATTTCATCTAAACTATATATTTATATTTATGGGATAGCCCACTCTATTAATAGTAGTATTAGTGGTAGTATTAGTAGTAGTGGTGGCCGCATGGTCTAAGGAAGGGATGGCAATACTATGACACGCGTGCCATTGGGTGACACACAAACACCATTCGTGTGGCACGCCGACATGAAAAGAATCAACATTAAATCCAAATTTTTCCCAACGTGATATAGTATTTTTTTTAATTCAATAATATTTCAACACCCATGTTATTGTCATGTCATTCAGTGTCTTGTCCCAATGAAAGTTATAGTCAACGGTAAGAAAGGATCTAGGCTCGTACTTAAGTGAATCTTAAGACAACAAACTATTAAACAAATAACATATACATCAATTTATTGTCTTATTTTTTACTGAAGATGTTACTTTAAATGTTTTTACTTCATGTTAATGGAATTAATATTATCAAAGACACTCACTTTGACAATTTAATGAATTTTCATTTTTTAAAGATTAAGCATGACTAAAATGTCTACAATTTTATCTGAGTAATTCATGATTTTTTCAATAATAAGCATAAAAAGACGAATGAATGCTTTCGAGTATTCACAAAGTAAATTATAAAATAAAAGGAAATCAAAAACAACTCGTGTTCTTAGTCGAAAACTGAAATAAACACGTATAAGCACGCAAAATTGAAAATGTATAATAAATAAAGTATGGGATTAAATTAATGTCAAGTTTTTACATTCAGTTGGATTCAAATGCCTTTATAATATATTTTGTAATTGAAATAGCTTCATTCCTACATTAAATTTAAAGGTATATTTTTAGCCAACCTAGTCTATTTTAAAGTTTTATAACACGGATGCTCTGTTTAAATCTCACTTCTTCATTTATCTGTGTACAATAAAAACGAACTTAAATATGATTTATGAGCAGTTAACACAGAAGAATACGAAGCGTAAATATCCTCCAAATGCAATAAGTTTAGTTATCCATAATTACACATGAAGCAAACCAAATCTTGAAGAACAATGGCCTACTGACACGAGACGTTATGCAAGAGAATTTCAACAAACCGTTAAAAAGGTTTGACGCCGGTAGTTCTTGTAGCCCTAACATTCACGTAACTACGTGTGAATGACGTCTTCAAAACAATGGGTTCCTAAATGAACTCAAGGTTTTTTACTTTAAGAAACAAACATCAATTTTTACGTTACTTAAATACATGATTTGGCTACAAAATAAATATATATTTCTACTATTTTAACACCGATTACCCATTCAGGCTATACCCAGAAAAACTAATTAAGATAATGTGTTAGGGATGAGTATGGTTGATTTTAGAAGAAGTGCATTGGCATTTAGGTTGAGAGAAATTAGAAGTTATTTATAAAAAACCACCCCCAGTACATCCAACCGGAATTTGAACCCCAATCTTCCTGTCTTCAGCAGTCCAGTTTTTTGCGAGTGTGACGCCTAAAACCAGTGATGGTGAAAATTTCTGGCCAGTCTGCCAATTAAGGACCAGTTTATTTTTGAGATGGTCCAGTGTGCCATCTATTATTTTGGTTTTAAATGAGTATATAAAAATCTAAACTTGTTGGGTATTATGAACTGTAAAGAATAAGATAAAATAAAACTTTAAATATTTTTAAAATGTCTAACTTATTAAACTGTTAAACTGAAGGTTTTAGACGATATTAATTTTTATCAACTTAAGGTAAAAACATTGAAAGTAACACTTGCAGAAGGTGGAAAGGACAGTAAATTTTCATGAATATTAAAAAAAAACTTAACCATTATTTTGTATTTTACTAGCTATGATAGTTTTATTCGGTTCATAGCTTATTGTCTTCAATAGCCCACAAGACATTTCTAACCGCTGACTCCACGAAGTTTATTGTGACATGAGAATGGCATGGGTGTCGAAATATTTCTGACACCAAAGAAACTTACTGCATGGGGTAAAGTTGTATTAAGTTTTTTTTATGTCAGCGTGCCACCCAAATTGTGTTCACGTGCTGCCCACTGGCACGCATGACATAGATTTTCCATCCCTGCCTTAGAGCATTAATATCAAACCTGAGGCCCGCGGGCTGATTGCGGCCCACCAGCTCAAATTGGAATACTTCACTTTGCCACAATAAACAATAAATTAGGTTTTTATAGTTGACGTAAATGCTCGCTAACTGAAGTGTAGTTTCCCATATTATAAGTAAATCATAATTTTACTTGTGTAGGTCTAACGTATGGATGAATAGATGGTTGTGTTTGGGAGTATGGATATGTGTGCATGTGTATGTGTGTGTACTATATTTGGGCATTAGGTTAGATATATAAATAATATGTATACATAGGCCTATATCATAATTATTTGAGCTATTTAAAGTGCACTTTCTAAACAGAGTGATTATATCAGCACACGATAATTTCTATGAGCGATAGCGAAAGGGCCTACCAATTTTTCCGAAAACAGTACTTTCACATACCTTCCAGGGTTCTTCTACATATCACTATAAACATGAAATTGACGGCTTTACTTCCCATCTGAAGGAAGTTGTGTTACGGATTTTTATCGCTCAAGAAAAATCCACCAACCCCGGCTGAGTTTTAGCCTATAAACATCGGCTCCTGAGGCGAGCATTTTACACCAAGATCACAGAGGTTTACATTGGATAAATCTAATATATGGCCTCTGACAAATTCCCCAAGTATTTTGCGTCCCTCGGTCGGGGAAACGTTGGGCATGCCTGTATTAGACCAGTGGTCATAAACCCACGGCCCGCGGGCCGGATCCGTCCCACTGGCTGATTTTATCTGGCTCGAAAAAGATTTAGCAAACAAACAGTTGTATTCAAAAAGCCAGACTATAAAATTATGAGTGATACCAATTTGAAATCCTAGCCCGATATTTTTTTACAAACCATCCCAATAAATTATTGTTAAACCCATACGACCTGCGATATCAAAAAGGTTTCTGACCTCAGCCTTAGATCATGTGACTACCAAAGTGGTTAAAATGAGTATTAAGAGTTGTAATTTATTTGTAATAACTTATTATTCTTTAAATTTATTATTTTAAACCTAAACTATTTGCATATAAGACCTGCATAAGTGGACACGCGGACTAAACAGCAAGTTAGTCTAGTCCCTTTTTAAACTGGAACATGAGACCTGGACCCAGGAATCGAACACGGGACCTGTGGCTTAGTACGGCAATGCTTTGACCACTGAGCTATCCAGGAGTCGTCCCATGCTCAGGGTCCTTCTTCACTCATATTTTAAGGCAGAACCTGTGATGGGCGTGCTCATTCGAACAATAATTGTAATTGTACAAGTGGCAGCAAAAAGCCAACTCCCGAGTCGAATGTGGCTGCGTTATCTGTCTTATTTCTTATGCTCTTAATTGAACACTCATTGTAGCTGACGATATCCGCACGTCCATCACGGACTTTTCCTTAAAATATGAGTGGAGAATGACCCTGGACATGGGATGACCCATGTATAGCTCAGTGGGTAGAGCATTGGACTAAGCCAAATGTCCCGATTCGATTCCCATGTCAAGGTGTAATTTCCCACTTTAAATAATATGATATTTAGATGCAGCTATACTGTTATTAGCAAATACAATAGATTAGCTATATAATCTATTGGTTTAGTCTAGTATTCTGGTAAGGGGGAGGTCGGGATTCGAATCAGGTCCAGGTTTACTGAAGGTGTTTTTTCCTAAATGGTTTCCCACGTTTCTTTGGCGCAAATTTGAGTATATTTCCACTAAATGTCTACTTTAATCATACATAATAAAGTAGAAAAAGGTGACCTGCCGGTCTAGGGGTAAGGTGTCAGACCTTTGTGCTGGGTGTCTGGGGTTCAATTCTTGGTCCCGGCACGGATTTATCTGATTACCAAACCCTTCCTTCACCTCTGACAAGACATCTTGTGAATGTGGGGAATGCCAGGCCTCCACCGTGGTTCGGATCCCACGTTAAACTGTAGGTCCTCCATTTCATCTCACAATCACCCTTCCATTACACATTAGCGTAAGTGCGTATAACCCGAATGGGTAGTAAGACGCGGTGATAATAATAATAATGCTAATGCTAAAGTAGAAAAATTAAATTTGGATAGCCCAGACTTCTAGTAAGACGCGGTGCTAAATGTGTGTGTGTGTATATATATATAGGAGTTATAGAACTCATTAAACTACATAAATAGAGCTCATATTGATAAATATTATCAATAGTGTACAAAAGCGTGTAAATTTAGAGTTAAAAAAATAGGTAGTTATTTGCATATTGCCAAGATAGCATTACACTATTTTAGGCTTGGACTAACAAAATTTATGAACTATAATAAAATAGATTTGGTGTATGCGCTTCAAATATCTTTCAAATATATACTGTAATAGCTATAAATAATAGCAGGCCTGCATCAAACGACTTTTTTTTAAGTTAAAAAGGTATTGAATATAATTAGATTTTTTGGCCGAGTCAGCATTGCGGTAGCCAGATTTAAACAAAAAAAAATATTTAAATTTTTCATAGTGATGGTGAGAATACTATGGTAAATATTTAATCTATTTAATGGAGAATGTGTAATTTTACTTTCCCGAGACACCTTCGAGATGGGGAGTATTGTAATTGTAAGCAAATTTGAACTCGAGATTTTGATGAATGTCGACGTTTCACGACCCCATGAGCCCGAAAAAGTAATTTTTAGTGATCCCGTCTGTCTGTATCTTGGCATAGAGCCGAAACCATCCTACCGATCAGTCTAAATTTAAGTGTTTAGGGTTTCCATTAGGTTCCTCCGAAATGTTTTTGGAATTTGATATCCAACCTTAAAACTAAAGGTTGTTTACTGAAGGAATAATAGAGATAAAATATATTTTCGCTAAATCCACTCTAACGATTCTTGTTAAATTTTGTATCTAGGTATTGTTTAACATTACAAACAGAATTACAATTCTCGTTTTCCCATGAAAATTACCAGTGGTGGCTCGTGTATAGGAAATGCGGAACTGCAGCATCCCCTATTTCCATTTGATATTATCGATAAAATTTAATATAATGAGTCCTTTTTAAAAAAAATTATTTCTTTATTTTTGTAGTACAGTATATATTCCTGAAGCTTAATGTCAGTATTTCAGTAGCTATCCCCCAGTTTATGAAAAATATACAAAAATATTTGTATGGAACTGTGCGCTTCACAGTGCCAGTGACGTGGTGTTTGACTATTGTGCTCATGCGAACAAAGGGGAGGGGGGGGGGGAAGAAGGAGGGACTGCCAGGTAGAGAGAGCACTGTTGCTCTCGCAGTGCCGGCTCTTGCGTGATGGTGGAAGTAAGTTTTTTTTTCTACTCAGCGTGTGTTGTGCTTAAAAACTGTGTACTATATTCTTGAATGTAATAAAGTGTAGAAGAGTGTAGAATTAGATTACTATTCTGCTTCCAGCTATTCTATTTGATTCATTTTATTCGGTTCTTTTATTTAACAGAAAGACTAAATGCGCTTGCAGTACTTTCAATGGAGAAAAATTTCCTCAATTGTCATCCAAAAGATCAAAGAGAAAATTATTGAACTTTTTGTGCAAATTAAAACAAGAAGAATGGATTTCATTTTTAAATGAATAGATCAAGCTTGAACTGTAACAATTTAAGTTAATGTAAGTAAAAAAGTTTGGATATTTTTGTTAAGATTTTATCAAGTTCATGAATAAATTTTCTTTTTATATATTTTTTTTCCTTTTACACAATTTTAAAACAAAGGCTAAACATTTTCTAGAGCAGAGCTCCCACTAATTTTAGCTACGAGCCGCCACTAAAAATTACTTTAAGGGCACTCACTTATAAGCAGGAACTTCCAAATTTCATCATTTCTCCTCAACTATTTGAGCTACGAACTATCTTATCGTTGTAAAATTCTAGTACTATTAAAAATAAAAATATTTTAATTTTGAATATATTTTTATAAAATTAATATTTTATGAGCCATAAGCAAACATCTATTTTTTATGAATACTTTGAAATATTATTTTTACGCTTTTGGGTGGACAGAGATGTTCCCCTTTTCTCGATATTTCTGCAACAATGTATATTATTTAGTCTCAGAAATTCTACGAGTTTTTAGTAAATGTTTTTATTTTAAGATAAAATAGATATAAAGTCCTCGGGGTTTACCGTTACACTTAATTTCATTATGTTTTTGCAATAATATTTACGTTTCACATATCTTACACGAGTTTTAAGTAAATGTTTAGGATTTATATAAAGGAGAGATAAAGTATGTGCAATACACCATGCCACATATCATTTGACGAGGTCTTGACCACTGTATTATCATAAGCCTAGCTTGATTAAATTATAAAATCTCTTGCCAGCTCTAGAGAACTTTTCATCAGTTGGGATGTTATGTGTAATGTTTTCAGGAAGTGTCATAATCGTTCTATATGTTTTAAATCCCAGGTTGTCTACTAAAATGTAGTTCACAATCCAGCTGGTACATTTTATCACTCATAAAATATCCATCAAAATAAACACTCACGATTCAGAGGATCTATTTCTTTTTACAGCACAGAATTTCAAAACAATTTCCGTTATTACTTCAAATTTAAAAAAAAAGAATAAAAGACAGTCATAATAAGCTACCATTGTTTAATCTAAAGCTCTTTTATACCAAATACAAATTTTTAAATAATAATGACCCACTTCGGTGGCCGGGTGGTCTAACACGATAATCTCGTAGTACACTATACTGCCGATGATGAGGAGATCAAGGTTCGTATCTCTATCGGGTATACTGAGGGTGATTTTTCCAAAACAGATTTTCACTCTCTCTTTCTGCGCCAATGTGAGTAAACTTTCTCTAAATATAGCCTTCCTAATCCCTATAACTATTAGCATAATTAGTATACAAGGGTATAACCCGAACGGGTAATAAGAAAGCGGTGCTAAAAAAATTAATAATAATAATAATAATAATAACCATCATTAAAAACAAAAAAAAAATGTTTTGATTTTCACGTAGACTTAAAGTAATCCTAATAATTCTTTAAAACTATGTTTTTATGGCACTTAAAAATGAATTTATTATCACAAATGTATTAATATTCATCAAATTCTTAAGGAAGATAGCCTTTATTTTAATCGTATAAGGGGCTCGTAGTGTTCTCAAATTTTTTTTGTATTTTCAAAGAATAATATTTTATTTGAAAAATTAATAATTTAATTTATTTGTTCAAATTCACCCTACTTACCACTTATGAGCCACATATATAAACTTATAAAAATTAAAAATCAAGCTTTGAAAATACAATCATTTAAATTTGGCAAATAGAGACTACCAAAAGTAAGACTCCACAAACTGAACCATTTTATTTTCCAAAAATTTAAAAGATTAATGAAAATTTAAAAACCTGATCAATTTGGCCAAAATTAAGGAACGTGAAAATATTTTGGATTTTCCAAAAGTGTTATGTACAAGGATAAAAATATTTTTTAATATCCAATAGAATAAAAGAAATGAAAACAATATTCTACTTAAACACAAATAACACCAACTTAGTAAAGTGAGTAAATATCCTCTTAAAAAAATCACTAAAATATAGTATACATAGTTTAGAAAAATCTACAATCCGTAAATAGTTTTAAAACAATCATTCAAACTGTTTTAACACGTTTTGAATTTTCCACTTGGGAAAATAGATAGTATATCACAGTTAGAATTAATAGTAGATTCTAGTTGGTAGAAATATTTAAATATGTAAAATGATAGGAAATTTTCATACTATATATTTTGTGTGTAATCTTAGCTACATTCTATTTTTTTGGGAAAGCTAAAATCTCTATTATAAAACAATAATCATAATGTTTAATACATATTTAAATAACAATAGTACCTATTTATTATCTCCTTGATTTTTTTTTTACAAAACCTGTGTTTGGGCTCAGGACCATTCCGTGGATCTTAAACTTATGATATACTTTATTGTTTCAATCCAATCGTTTACTAAGACCATCGAACAAGAAGTCTAAAAATAAATAAAGTCAATGATTCGTGTAAACACAGCCACATTGTCTTAAATGTTGTTGAATAGTTCATAGTTCACTTTCCGATAAAATTTTAGATATAAAAATACAACATATTTTTAATTTTATTTAACAAGCGAGTGCGTTTTCTTGCAGAATGGAGGTAGTAATAATTTTCAACTATAATTTGTTTACATCTGAAAGTTTCTTTGGGATGGTAATCTGGTATAAAATCGCAAGTAAAACAAGTTGTATGAACATGGTCATTTAATCGGAGTGTAGTAATAAGTATAAAAAGGAACCTTTGCCACAAGATACAACAGAAAATACTGCTATGGCGATGAAATATATTTCCTTTAATTATTTAAACAAATTTTATTTTACTTGCCATTACTATTTTATCAATCATAATCTAAAGGGACCTTGATTTTTGGTGAGTAAAATTATTATATTTCGTTAAATAAAAATCCGGCAAATAAAATATATTTTTCGGTTAAAATATTGTAATACTGCAAATAATAATTATCATTATTATTAGCACCGCGTCTTACTACCCGTTCGGGTTATACGCACTTACGCTAATGTGTAATGGTAGGGTGATGGTGAGATAGGTGGAGGCCTGGCATTCCCCACATTCACAAGATGTCTTGTCAGAGGTGAAGGAAGGGTTTGGTAATCAGATAAATCTTTTATTTAAGGAAGTGGTATGTTGTAACAAACCAAATAATTACTGTTAATATTTGTTTGTAGCAAACAAAACAAAATTATTTTGAAAAACGTATATAATATTCTTTTATATTATTATATATTTGGCTTTGATCACAATATGGATAGTTTAGTACCCGGTTTAATATAGCTTACCAATGTTCTTTGATTGAGGGTAGTACAGGACGTACATAGAGTTGGCCATCAAGCTGACCCGCCACTTTCTCCAAATGAATTGAAATTCATATAGTCCTTTGTGCTACGTTTGTGCTCATATGTGCCCGAAGCTCAGCGTTTGTGCTATTAAATTACTCAAATTATAACGATTTTAAAACAACCTATCTTGATTTTGATGAAGCCAGTTCTTTTTGCTCTATTTGTGCTAATATGTGCCCAAAGTTAAGCTTTTATGCTATAAAATTAAGCCCGTGGCAAAGATTTTAATGTGGCAGGCTAGCTTTATGTTCAAGTTGGCCCACCACATTTTCGAAATACAAATTTTCTTATGCCATTCGTTAGTGCTCCGTTTGTGCTCATATGTGCCTGAAATTCAGCTTTTGTTCCATCAAATTACGCTTTTTACAACGATTTTAAGTCTGCTGGCCACTGTTGTGGGGTGGAGTCAGGCGGTTTGCTTGGTACCATACTGAGGGGAAGAGAGCTAGTTCGTTCATTGGAGCGAAGCGGGAAGTATAATACTGCACAAATGGAGTACAATTGACTGTATATATTTTAACTCGTTTGTAGAATGAGGCGACTAACAAGCCAAGAATAAAATTTACTAAATAAATATTTTATCTCCTTAAAATGTTATTGTATCTAAGACTTGGGCTGACTTATCTCGTCATCACTGTATAAACAATATCATAATGTACAGTACTAATAGATGTTTTTAATTTTAAAAATAACTTTCAGATTAATTTATATTGAATTAAGTATTAAAATTTAGTTTATATGATTAAGCTCGCCTTTATTGCGCTTTTAGTAATCCACTTTATTCCACAACGATGACCAAGTGGTCTTAGACATTGGAATAACACTTACTCTGGATTGCTATCTACACGAATGTTAGGACTCAAATTCTTTTTTAGGAACAGAAAATTATTTTTTTGAGTACACTCAAGACCCGGATTTTGATGACATGTTAGTTTTTGATACATCATAAACAATTTTCATGCGTAGGCCTACTCTACAACCACCAAGCCAAAAAAGTTTATCTCGGGCAACGCCTGGTACTTCAGCTAGTAAGATGTAAATTTCACTTTTAAACATTCATAGGCCTACGGAAAAAACTATTTCACCTAGAAAGAGCAAGATTTATGACAACTTGGCTAAACAAGACAGTTAATATTTTTATAGATGCCAGTATTTCCATCACTGAGAGTCTGGAACTTTAGGTGGTTTTCCTGTTTGGAAACTAGAGCACCTTTCTAAACAATATATTGTTACTTTTATATTTTGCTTTAAAGATATAGTACTGTGTACATTGCGTGCTCAAATTATTTTAAAGTAAGTTAGTTAGTTGTAATCTAGTTTTAAAAAGGAAGGGAAAGAACTGATATATTTCTTGTTTAAAGTGCACACTATAAACTCTGTCACGTTGTGTGCACCAAACTCGGTGATTTACTCGTATATAAGATTCACCTAATCGTCGGTTGGAGCTAATGAAGGGGGATAGAATGCAAGTCGATTGTATCTATAATTTCAGTCCTTCCTTCTTTATATTATTAGCTACACCACTGAATGTCAATATAATCTTCATTTATGTTCTTATTTGACTGCTTGTTGACCATCTAATCATTTTAAGAATAATTTTAATTATATTTGATTATCCATTACACTCACTTGCTCAAATTCTTAATAACATTAGTAAGTTATATAGAACACTCTAAATTAAAGTTCGCATGCTTTTATTTAGCATATCAGTCTAAAAAGATAATCAGGAAAACAATACAAGAATTTGAAACTGAAGAAAAAGTTTCCAGGGTGGTCGTTAATCTACAAATAGTATTTTATAATTACCCAACTCGATAATACAAATGATACTCTCATATATTATGATTAATTTTGATTATTATTTCATTCTTGTTGCCATCNTTAATTTTGATTATTATTTCATTCTTGTTGCCATCTTATTATGTCAAGCGATGTCTAAATTCAGTAAATTTATACAAATATCCATCAACCTCACTATGTTGTTACTATAATACACTGGGTGACATGGCGGTCTTGGGGTGAGGTGTCAGACTTCTGTACTGGGAGTCCGGGGGTCAATCCTCGGTCCCGGCACAGATTTATCAGATTGCCAAACCCTTCCTTCACCTCTGAAAAGATGTGTATTAATCACAACTTGTGAATGTGCGTAATGCCAGGCCTCCACCATGGTTAGGATCCCATCCCATATGAGTGCAAATAGAGCACATTGGAGTGATGTAAATAGAATTGAATTATGTTATGTTTTTCAATATGTAGCCTACCACATTAAATGTAATTTAAAAGGCCTAGTTTCCCAGCAAAAAAGTTCATATTCATGCACATACGAGAACAAACGAAACACAAATAAATGGTAAAACAAAATTTTGTTACATTGAATTTTTAAATGTGGTGAGTCAGCTTGAACTCTATAGTCTTCCCTATACCGTAGGCATAACCTGTAGAAAGCTTAAGTTGGCCCACAACATTAAATGTTCTTTAGATTGCCTAATTTTAGAGCATACATGTTCTTTTTCGGGCACATATGAGCACAAACGGAGCACAATGGAGTGACGTTAATCGAATTTGGTTATGTTATGTTTTTCAATATATGGTGCGTATAACCCGAACGGGTAGTAAGATGCGGTGCTAATAATAATAGTAATAATAATAGTAATAATAATAATATCAATATATGGTGGGCTAGCTTGAGCTCAAGTTAGCCTTCCCGCTTCGCTCCAATGGCCGCACAAGCTCTCTTCCCCTCAGTATGGTACCAAGCAATCCTCGCCGCCTGACTCCGCCCCACAACAATGGCCAGCAGACTTAAAATCGTTGTAACAAGCGTAGTTTGATGGAACAAAAGCTGAATGTTGTTCATATATGAGCACAAACGGAGCACTAACGAATGGCATGAACCAATTTTGATTTCAAAAATGTGGCTGGCCAACTTGACTATCAAGCTGACCCGCCACATTAAAATCGTTGCCACGGGCGTAATTTAATAGCACAAAAGTTGAATTTTGGGCACACATGAGTACAAACGGAGCACTAACGAATGACATGAACAAATTTTGATTTAAAAAATGTGGTGGGCCAGCTTGAACATCAAGCTGGCCCAATACGTTAAAATCGTTGCCACGGGTTTAATTTAATAGCACAAAAGCTTAACTTTGGGTACATATTAGCACAAATAGATCGCAAAGATCTGGCGTAATCAAAATAAAGATAGGATGTTGTAAAAAATGTGGTGGACCAGCTGGAAATCAAGTTAGCCCGCCACATTAAAATTGATATAATCTGAGTAATTTAATAGCACAAATGCTGAGCTTCAGGCACATATGAGCACAAACGTAGCACAAAGGACTGTATAAATTTCAATTCCTTTAAAGAAAGTGAAGGGCCAACTTGATGTACACTCCGTCGAGTTTGTAAGGTAGCAACTCACTGGCTCAGCCCAAGCGGTATGCTATACCTCCTCACATGAC
>CABFOV010008233.1:3284-24485 GCA_902141375.1 Timema poppense
GGGGGGGGTCCTCAAAATACTCCTTTATTAGTAATTTAATGATGATTGATTTTTGAAGTAATTGAATCTATTTGAAAATAGCTTTAACGATTTTGTTATAAATTGATACATAATGTTTTTTTAGATAACAAACAATAATGATCTTTTTTTTCTAAAATAAATAAATCTAAAAGTGGTTTACTTCAAGCAAATTTTAGAAAATTTGAAATTTTATAAAATGTGTTTGATACATTATTTTGTATACTACCACCAACAAAATATTTTATTAGAATCTTAATAATCATAAGTTCATTATAAACTTATTTTAGTTCAAGGTGAAGTTAATATTTGAAGAAGAGGTGATTTAAAATAAAATTATGTATATAGGTAGGAATTTTAACATTAAGTTAGTTCAAGTTGGATTTTATAGTAAATTTAAATAACATCCTATATTGGTATTTCTCTAAAATATTCTCACATCATTCGTCGCTCTCATTAATTCAAAGTGGGGTAAGTCATAGCAAAGTAGGTCTACTGGAAAGTGCACTGGAAAATTAGAAATTTATTAATACACCATCTGCATTGATAAGATGGATGTTTAAATTCAACCTATTTTGAAATTATATATTATATCTAAATGAATTTAGATATTTATATTATTTATTTAATGAAAAATTTGTTTTGGAATACTTGGAAATAATTTTTCGTGATTAATAATATTGGTCACTAATATATTTTTTAACAAATAAAATTAATTTTAGAGATGTTTATTAATAAATAATTTTTGAAAACTAGAAAATTGTAGGAAATTTCTGAATAATTTTGCTTAAAATGTCTACATGAATATTGTTTACTGTGATTAAAAAGATGATCATTTGTTTTTCTGAGGAAAATGTAATTAATGGTAATTTACCTAAATTCTATTTTTGAAAATGTTGTTCCAAGCTATATTACACTAAATGATAAAGTGTTTTCAATTGTGTTATACTATTTAATACTGTTGCCTTACGTTCTAAATGGCATTAGAATCTTTAAAAGTCATTGCCGCACTTACAAAAGTACGCCATTTATCCCTTTCTTGATCTAGTTCTAAGCAGTCCACCTCATTATTCTCTCTTGGGTATATTCTAACGGTATCCTCCCATCTGCGTCTAGTTTTTCTTATTGGTCTCTTCCCATTAGGTTTGTTATTCGATACCTTGAACAGGGCTACTTCTAAGTAGGGTATTTTTCAAAAACCTTTTATAAGCTAATGGTTATTTCAGGGCAGGGTTTACCAACTATTACATGTAATATAACTTGGATCAAGTGTTACCAAACTTTTTAGACCTAAGGAGCTCTTGCGCCAAAACAAATACAAGCGGTAGACCTCGTAAAATGTACTAATATTATCAATAGTCAATAGAGACAGTTAAAATGTACAAGTATAAAACCAAAGTAAAACATCACACGCTTTGGCTGCACCTTTGGCAAATTTCCTTTCTTCAGATTTGAAAAATTTGCAATCCTAATAACTGTTGATATATTATAGTGGAAAAAATAAATAAAATTGCCTTACGGAGCTTGAAATAGCGTCCATTTGTCAAAGGAGGGTTGGCAACTGACAGCTATCAGAATATATAAAAAGGCTTAAAATAAAGACGTGATTGAAAACAAATGGTTGCTGTAAGAGTTTTAACTGTCAAAAGTGACACCAAATCAATAAATATTTTTTCGAATCATATGGTTTGGCGAATGGATGCATGAGAGTAGATCTGGTAAATTTTGCTAGCTCTCAAATACCATTATTATTACGGTTTATAGGGTGTAACTAAGGTGGAGCACAGTTTGAAAAACACTGCCTTTGATAAACACATTTCAATCTTAAGAGCCCGTCCACCCCACAGAAAGCACCTAACTTAGGTACCATATGGGAATCGAACCCGGGACTCCTAAGCTCGTGACTAGGTGCACTGACCACAACTCCATGGAGCCGGTTAGATCTTATAGGTGAGTATATGGATACCCATGATGGGTATTATGACACGGGACGTGAATACGAAGATAAATATACTATATCGACAACCTACTAAGACTCTAACCAATGAAAATATTCAAAAGTGAGTTAGATATCACTTTTTAGGTGTGACGCCTCCACGCTCTTGTTTCCAGCTCTAAGTATACTAATTAGTTTACGAACTTAGCTCACACCTGATTCAATCTCATGATTTCCATACTATGTCGAAACTGGTCCCAACGACACCACTCCCCCCGTATCTTGCGAAACCCATCAAGAATCACATTAACGTAGCCTCTGCCCCGACTTCAAGAGAAACCCCTCTCTCTGTGATCTCCCGACTTGTGAGCAAAGTGACCTTAATGACCCGTCCCAACTCGGTAATGAACATGTTGCGAGCGTCACTTTACTGACCACGCCATACTTTACTTTGAAAGCTTTCGGACCCATCCATCCCTCCTTCACCCCGGGTCTAACCATGACATATACCAAAGAGGCTTTGAAGCCACTCTAAAGGTCGGACCACAGACAAATTAGCAGGCCCGCCAAACCAAAAATAATAGCCACATTTTTGCATACATTATTCTAGGTATGTTCTAATCAATACGCGTAAGGCTATTTTGTTTTGTTTATTAATTAAAAGTATTTACTTTCTTAGGGAAACCAAACGCCAGGAGAACCAAAAACATTATAATATATGTAACTTTGAAAAAAAAAATCAGGGAATTTAGGGAAAAACCAACTTAAAAAAAAAATTATTTGGGGGATTTAATTGCAAACTTTAAATAACAGGTGTAAAAGAATTGAAATGAAAAATTAACTACGCTGATTTAAAACTTAATTCTTTATTATATTTTTTTTCCCTCGTATTATTTGACAGCCCCTGTATAAAAAGAATGATTTTGGTAGAAATGAAATCCTATAAAATCCAAACATATCTGTTTCGTTAAATACTAATAACATTTTACTTTATTATTAATATTATTTCATAATTATTGCAATTATAATACATGAAAATTAACAGCTGCAGCTATATTACGTATAAATTATGTTAAAGTGGTTTTATTAATTATTGTAACTATCAAAATAATTTATTCCTATCGAAATCAAACAAAACGTTTAACACCATGGATAACCCGCTTCGATGGCAGTATGGTTTAAGGAATCACTCTTGAAATATACTAGACGTTCAATGATGGGGATATTGGGGTTCGAATCCCATTTGGGTGCAGTGGAGTTGTTTTTTCCTAAAAAAGTATCTCTTCCTGTAAATCCTGTAAATGCGGGTTCACTTTCTCTAAGCTCAACCTTCCTCATTCATAACATATTAGTGTCTTCCTAAGGGTTCAGACTAACCCCTTATTTGCTATAACATTGAAAGGCTGAAGAAGGCAGCGTTTATAAGAAATGTGCATTAATTTGCGTAAGAAAATAGTGCTAAGCTAGTAATAAAAATACACTCTAATACACCGGGTCTCCTTATTACTGCCAAACCAGACGAAACTGTTGCCTTAAGGGACGGCCAGACTGGTCGAGCGAGCGACTAAAATATATAATAGAACACATTGGTTGTAATGAGAAGTGGCCAGACTGGAGCGAGCGAGCGACTGAGCTCGCGCGCTTGAAAGATATACTGGTTCTATTTTTCAAGCGCATGCACTCGGCCCTGTACAGTATAGTTTACAGGTGCCAGGCAATATTATTTTATGCTGGTTCATTGAGTTCTAGGAAAACCTCTCATTTTGACATTTTTATTACCATCAACAAGTTTAGCATACTTGTCCCTAACGGCTTGATTTAATTGGTAAGATCATAAACTATACCTATATGTATATATAAAACTGATATGTTAAAATACTTCAATATTATCTAAGTAGGTCTTTACAAATAAGAATCACCATTAGTTGGGAGAGAGGATGAGAAAACTACAACCATAAATCACTCGCCAAAAACCACCCTCAGTTAACTGAGACAAGAATCAGAGCCTCCTGGTCAACAACTATCGAGAGCTATATGCTAATCACGCGCTCGCTCGCCAGTTTGGCCAACCAGTCGCTTGCGCACTCGCTCGCAAAGCGTTCGAATGAGCACGTGAGCGAATGGGTGGCCAAACTAGCACGCGAGCGATCAAGCGCATGATTAGAAAATAGCTTTAGATAGTTTCTGACAAGGAGGCAAAGGTTCAAATCTTGGCTCAGTGAACAGAGGGTGGTTTTTGACATGTGATTTATTGTTGTGGTTTTCTCATCCTCTCTCCCTACTAATGGTGATTCTTATTGGTAAAGACCTACTTTGATAATATTGAAGTATTCTAAAATATCAGTGTTATATATATATATAGTTTATGATCTTAAAAATTAAATTAGGCCGTTAGTAGCAAGTGTGCCAAACCTATCTAAATAGTAAAACTGTCAAAATGAAAAGATTTCCTATCACTCAATGAACCAACATACAATAATATTGCCTATCACCTGTAAACTAGACTGTACCTGGTCGAGCGCGTGCTCGCACGCACGCTCCAGTCTGGCCATCTTTCATTACAACCAATGTGTTATATTTTATATTTTAGTCGCTCACAAGCTCGCCCAGTCTGGCCGTCGCCATAGTCCGTATTTCCTTTGAGATGGCTATTTTAATATTCTTAACATTCATTTGGGAAAAAAAAGGTTGAACCAAGTGTTATTACCCTGCTTAATGAAATACAAGTCTATTTCCCGAAGGCATTAGACTGAGTAATGACTGGATATATTTTCCAATAATGGTTAAACTCTTTTGTTCTAAACACCCTTGACATATTATTTGACATAAAAATATTTTATTATTTTAAATAAAAACTATTTTTTGTTTTCGATACCTCAATCTAGAGTATGAAACATCAAAAACACAGAAAATAATGGCAGCCTTGTATTTTAAAATACAACTTATATACACTCATACTTACTTAGAGCACATTGGTAAAGTATCAAAAATATTAATTTTTAGTTGTAGACCATCCATTGTTTTTATCGATACCGGCCTATTCTTAAGGTTACCAGGTTTACCTTGATGTATTCACACATTAAGATGTGCCTCCAATCCTCCATCACATTTTAGAGATATTACCACTTTTTACAGGCTGTGTAAGATTTGAAAAATCGTTAAGGTTGGGTCAGTACCACTGACGTCTTCAGCTTTTACCCAATTTTAATCTTGGTCGAGTGCTCTGTAGATGTTTTTTCCCGTTGCCATTTTAATTATAATTTCTTGGTAAACGCTGAAACATTTCGTTGATATTCTCCTCCTTTATCCTGTGACATTAAAATACCAGTAGTTAAAGGGATAATTTCATATGCAAAACTGGCTTATCACAATTGAATTTAGTCAAGTGTTGTCTATTATTTATCACATGGCCGCACTTGAGGTGTACTTGGTCTAGCTATAGTACTGTCCTTAAGTTTTGGATAACCCATGCAGACACACAGCACACAAATTAGTTTGAGAAATTAAAGGAAAATTTTTAAATTATAAATTGCCATTACTGCTAATAAACGTGTCGACATAATACCATAATATTATAGGTGTGTATAATCTGATTTTCTCATACCAAGATAAAGTAGTGTGATTGTGAAAAAATCTATCTCTAAATTATGGCAAATTTGTACGCTTTATGGGAACTCGAACCCAAAATGAGGATTTTTACCATTATTCTGTCTGTCCCCATGTCTGTTTGTATAGTCTATCTCTGGCTACGGATCCCAAACGGTTTGTTGGTTTTTGTTCATACTTGATATTTAGATATTATAAGGTTATACCATACACACAAAAATACCTTATCCCTTTAATTAAGGGTGGTTTACTGATGAGTAATTTTTGAACTTAGAAATTATTTTGAAAACGGCCATAACGATTCTGTTTAAAAGTTATATTCGGGAAGTGTTTAACATGAACATGACAAATAATTCTGAATACTTGTTTTGAGGGGAAATTTGGCCATGGGCATCTTACTAGTAACTGTTTTATTTAATCTGAATACTTTTTTTAAATAGCTTTAGGGATTTGGTTCAAAGTTAGTATCGAGAGACTAGTAGCTTAATAAAAACCTATTTTGGGAAATTTTCTTCTACGCTACAAAGGATACAATATATGAAAGTGCATGCGATTGTGTCGTAACATTTATTTCCTACTAGAATACTTCTATATAGTAGGATTTTGATCGAAAATAAGGTATTTCAGAAAGTTCTCTATAATAAGATCGGACTATATTTAAACTAGGGCATGTACCGTAGTAATATAACAATATATAAAGTCACATATATGTAAATCTAAAATGTATAGGATAGTTTGCTTTAGTTTATAAAAAAAATTCAAATGGTAACGTTTTAGCCATCAAGTTTATTTTAGCATCGCATCCTATTACCCGTTCGGGCTATACACTCTTGTACTAATTACGCTAGTAGTTTTAGAGATTATAAAGGTTGTACCCACATTTGCGTGGAAGCCTAGCGGAAAACCATTTTGAAAAAACTCTAATACATCCTACCAAGATTCGAACCTCGATCTCCACGTCGTCGGCAGTCTAGTCCACTGCAAGAGTAGCACCTTAGACCATGCGGCCCCGGAATTGGGTACCAAGATTATTAATCGATTAATTTAAGAATTAAAACTAGGATAGTTAAGTATAGGGACTACACTCACACTAGCGTGGAGTAAACCGCTGTGATAAATTATATGTAAACTCGACCCGACTTGATTCATGCGGTCAAGATTTGAAACTTAGATCTCCATGTCATTGAGAATTCAACTTATTGTAAAAATGACGCGTTAGAACGTGCGAACACTGATGTGGATACTAAATAGTAATACTAATAATAATAATAGATTGTATACATTTACGCATCTTCTGTTATTTTTTATTTTATTTTCAATAATTTCTGAGATGAAAACGTTTTTAAAATTTTGTTCTTCTTTCGTTAAAATTATCCAGTAAGAATGTATTATTTCAATGCTTCAAAAGGAAAGCTTTACTAAAATATAAATTTGAATAAATGTTTGGTTACTATAAATGTAATCTTTTAGCTAAAAAGTGCGACAAATTATCTGAGCCGGTAAGTTTAAATTGGTGTTCGCTCGCTACGACCACACTTTGCAGATACAGCTATCGTCATTTCCTTCTCTCTCTATTATTTTGTAAGTTTAATTCTCTTTTCTCTCTAGATTAAGTTTACTCTCTCATTTTCTTACTTATAAATTATATTTTCTCTCTTCCCTTTGTCGACCAAGAGTGAGATGCAGGGGAAAAGATTTTTCAGACAGATGATATTAACGGGGGCAAAGTAATAATTTGGTCTGGTAAGGCTTGAGGTTGGGTTGTATGGTTTCAACGTTGCAGTAATAAACTCGCGTTGCGATTGGACCAACGCGATATAAGAGTCGCGTTACTTTTTTTTCTCGGTCCGTTACCTTTTATCTGGTGTTAATTTGGTTAGGATGAAGGTGGTGTAATTTAATTAAAGTGCACCTACATTTACATTGATAAAGTTGCCAAAAAAACAGCTTCGAAAATAAACCTTGAATAAATCTGACAGGAATTTTAAACTTCTACATTTGCACTACCAGAAAATAAAAAGTGCCAACTAGTTCGGGTGTAAACTAGTCTTTCTTAAAAATTAATATATTACTTCCTCAAATTTACGGGAGCATAGATGTACATATTTAGTCGTGAAAATTATATAGCTTAATTAATATGTCAGTGACACGTTTGGATTCTATTTACGAATGCGTTTTTTTCTACATATCTAGCGGCTAAACGACTTATCAAACCTTTATTTTATGTTTTGTAATTATAATAGTTATTTATATAATGCACACTTTCCAAATGAATAAGTCCACACCACAAGTCCACACAATCAAGCATCATTCTCATAAAGTATTGAAATGACGGTAGCCGAGAGGTCGAAGCTTGAATCACAGCCAAATACACGAGGAGTGGTATTCCACGTTTATTTTTTTTATTTTTTTGTCTCAACCTAAGCCTAGGAGCCTTTCCTCTAATTAAATTTTTTATCTTTATCATATATTATTTAATCCATAATCTAGTATTGCATTTAAACCTATGAAATTAAAACACTTGACGTTATTTAGGTCAGTTGGCAGGCTTTAAAACTATTTACCAATAATTAAGTTTACTAAAAATTGTGTTTTTTTTATTTCAATAAAATTTTGTTTAGAGTATGATTATTTAATAGGTACCAGTCTAGTTCAATATTAATTAATACAATAAAAGTATATTGTTTTAAAGTAAATATTTAAAGAGACATTGAATTCTAGGAAGAAATTTAAACGTTATGAATATGAACAATAAACAACTATGAAAAAAGGATTCAGATTTATTTGTATATTGTTGGAAAATGTACTCTTGTAAATTTATGTATATATTTCATGAATTGTTGTTATTGACTTTTAATTAGTTCAGGTTTACATTCCAGTGTTTCATCTGAATAGAATTCATGCAAGAGTGACTATTTGGCGTTTTAAATTGTCTCACTTCATAGTGGTCGATGGAGTTGTAGCGTTGAGTATTGGTCGTTTAAAGTCTTTGGTATTAAACCTGGGAGGAACAGAATGTAATATTTAAATATTTGATATTAGATAGTTCTTAAAATATTCACAAATTTTACTTTTCAAAAACCATGGAAATAATTTGTATTTATGTTGTAATATCCTAATAACATGTAACTGCATTTGTTTAGGGAGTGCTAGGTCTGCACTAGGACTTTATTAGGAAGAACCTTTTAAAACCTATACACTTTTTTTAAGTCAATATTGATAATTTTTTATGTATTATTAATGTAATTTTAAAGGTATTAATAATATTTATCAAAATATATAGCTACAGATAGCATGAATTATTGATACATGAATCTTTGAAAATATATCTATTAACTTTTCTAGGTGTCGTATCAGGTTTTTCCTGTAAAATTGACTTATTTAAGCTTAGTCACGATAAAAATGAACAAATTTTACATTTCTTACCTACATTTTCACCTTTTTTTTACTTTTTCAGCTAAAATTGTAAGGATGCTTAGCTTGAGGAGTCATATTGGTATCTACCAATTTAATTTTTAGAGTCAGCCATATTTTTAAATAACAAACAAATTTTGATAATTCGACGCCTTAGCTCAGTCGGAACTATGCATGTATAGTAAGCTAAGGCTTTCGGGATCGATTCCTGACATAGCCAAAACATTTATCATTGATGAAATGTGGGTTTACCCTTTAACATTGATAAATTAACGGCGGGGGAATATGTGTTGTGCTGGTTCTAGTCTTAAGTTAGATTAAAAGACATATAAAGGAACTACAGGCCTATCAAGCTGGCATTTGAAAAATATATGGCCTGAATAAAAAACTGACCCAGACCATAGACTGAAAACAGCTATGGATGTAAAGTAAAGTAAACCACTTGTGATGTTGGGAGAAAAATGTACGTTTGTGATATCTCAATTCTCAATAGTCCAGAAGGCTGTACGATATGTTGGCTTCGAAGCAAGCAAGTTTCGAATGTTACGGAGTTTATTGCGTTTAACTATAATGTAAACAAATACATTGTGTATATAATTTTGGCTGGTGGATATGTGGACCAAGGCATTATTCTTGCCTCCTAGAGGTTTTGGATTGAATGTTAGTTGAGTGTACTAAGTTTTAAAAAGTGTTTCTAACTACACCTCCAAGCAAATGTAGCTTCCCTTGCTCTAGATTTTATTTTTCCTCATCCTTACTCTATTAATGTAAAATATTTCAGTAGATAGAACGAGTAATAAGACATGGATTCGATAAATATATGTGTGTAATTTTGGCACTAATTATAGATGAATAACATAAATTATTGTTTATAATTTATATATAAAATTATTATATTTTTGTATGTGTTATTTTACATAACTTATTTCATACATTTATTTATTATTATTTAAACAAAACATGGAAAATAAATACTTGTAGAGCTTTGAAATGTGGTGCTGTAGAAGACTTGGGAAGATCAGATAGACATGCATGGTGACAAATGAAGTCCTAAGAAGAGTGGATGAGAAGAGACACATTTTTGGACGTGATTCCCCGGTACAAAACAAACTGGATCAGACACATCCTTAGGACTCACTCTCTCTCTCTCTCTCTCTCTGCACGACGCCATAGAAGGAGAGTTTGAGGGAAAGCGGAGCTTATGAAGAAAGAGGATTCAAATATTAAATGACTCAAAGGAAAAAAGGAAATTCCGGAAGCTCAAGGAAGAGACAGGCGAAAGAGCTCATTTGAGGTCAAAGTTCACTGACAAACGGAATGGACTGTCGTAAGACAGAACACCTAGTAATAATATTAATAATAAATACAAACTATGTGCATAACACAACTTTATAAACCTATTGTTTTATATTTTTAAATAATCTTAAACTAATATGGTCCTTGTTTGTTTGAAAGCCAGTTTAGTTATAAATGTTGTGAAATAACTTATACAACAAACATCATAAGATGTATTTCAAGATATTCCCACGTGTTCCATACAACGTCTTGAGGCGCCAACATTTCAAACGGATTGCATCAATCTTCCTAATGTGTTTTATAAAAGAATAAATGTACATGTGTATAAACCGGTATCAAGGGACATAAACTTACGATAGCAAACTTTATTGAAGACATTTGGAATAAGACTTGCCTTTAATTTTCTAAAACAAAATGGTAAATCAATATTTTTTTCAATATGATACATATTTCAAATACATTTATTTTATGTTAAATGGGAGTCGAGTCGAATTGAAGAAAATCATGAGTTGAACTGAAAGAGTCCGAGCGTAGCCAAATAAAGCTGAAAAATGTAAGTGTATCAGAATTTAAACAAAAAAAAGGCGTATTTAACAGAAGGCTAGCCGAAATAATAGTGTTAATAGTTATGGTTGGATAGTAAAAAAATACAGTAACTAACAATATATATTTATATAAATAATGAAGATACAGTTCCAAGCATCGACAAAATTTAATTATGTTTTAATTACAGCCATCAATATTGACATCATCTCTCAAAACTAGCAGCACTAGAACATGTGATCTGCCGTATTATTACATGAAAGTAAACTTAATGACTTTCTAATGGTTCTATAAAAGGATATTATTATGCCGATTAATTTTTAGGTAAACAAATTTAATGCGAGCAAGTTCGACACCTTAACTCAGTTGGCAGTGTGAATATCTCCTGTGCTAGGGATTCCAGTTTCTATTCCATCTTTGGTTTATATGTGGGTTTCCCCTTTTTCAGTGATGAATTAACTGCCTGGTGCTGGGTGTTGTGTCTGTCCTTTAAGTTAGATTATAAGTCGTGTGCTGATTCAATCATTCGGTTTAGAAATAACACGTTAAATACCTCAAATAAATAAATTAAAAAGAATGTGAACAAAAAAAACATGTAGTAAAATCACCATAAAAAAGTTTTTTAAGATATAAACAATAAATTCAGAGTGAATAGTATCGACCAAAATGCGGTACATTTTTAATACCGCTGCCCAAATAACCACCATCTCTTAAACAACAACTGTAGACCATATTGCCTAGATAGAATATGAATACATAAAGTTAGATTTAGCTGCGTATAACCCAAACAGGTAGTAAGACGCGGTGCTAATAATAATAATATAATTAGATTTACTAGAGTGAGAATGTTAGAAAAGGTTGTTTCTATGTGAATTTTACTATAATTAAGTAATCATACCTTGATATTTAAAGTTAACATCTCGCAGTCGTATCAACACCTAGTGTCTCTCACAACTACTTGTGTCCATGATTATGGTATAGAAAATACCGAAACATGTCTGAAAAATATAATTCAGCATCTATCGATTGCTGATATCACAAGGAGTAATGGGACCTGGAATAAGATAGGGCTTAGAATATATTAACCTAACACATTTGACTTAAAACCTTGTTAATATCCACTCTTTATAATATTCTTCAAATATTTGTAGCAAGAACACTTAATCACTTTATTTAAATTTCAAATGGCAGATATTAACCTATAAATTCAAATTTTATAATTTTTATTTACAGCATAATTGAACTTCAAACTTTGTTTTGTCCTTACTTTATGGTATCCTCGATTTGGAACACATTTTTAACATGTAATACTTGTATTTTAGATTTGCCGTCAACTTATGTTTTATTTTTGTTGATGATGCTATAATAATCTATTTAAAATATTCATATTTGACAATTTTTTGTTAATTAGAATCAAATTATTATCAATCGTTTGATTTTTAATGTCGCTTAATATATCTTTAAATGTTGAAACTAACTAATTCATTAGATCACAATTTATCTATATGTTGTTATGGTTTTCCTTAGCATTCTAACTAAGTCTTAACTCTAATTAATACTACTCCTTAGTATAAACTACTTTAGAATGTTTTCTAAAATGTGGTCTTGATATGTGAAAAATATTAAGTTCGCTAAGTATTTTTTGACGGAGAATAAACGATTTGACCTATTCATTAACTTACCCTGATAGATAAAGTAGATAGTCTGAAGGGAGGTAATAATGCACTTTTTTTAAATCCTATCTCTAATTAAATATCGAACAATTGATTATTAATTTTTAAAGATAATAATAGCATTTTTTCTTTTTAGTCCAGTTTACTAATTTAAACAATTAATTGACTACCTAAAATTGACTTATTATTTATTATTACTATAATATATTGTTTAAGTGTGTAGGCCTTAACAATTTTTTTGTTGGTTTTATGAATATATCATATTTAAGATATACTCAAAATCTATTCACACCAATTATCATAATTTTATCTCAATATAAATTAGATTTCTTCGTTTTAATTAAAAATAAAGTACTTTGTTTATTTCATAATTTGACTACTGCTGTTATACCTTTCCCCAATCCTATTTGAATTTAAAATGTTGTGACATGCTCTTTAAAACTTGAAAAGATAATTTAATTTTTTACGGGTTCTTTACTAAATGTTCTTGATTTTTATTTGTCTTTCTAACATTTAAGATTTTTTTTTACTGTTCATATAATTTTATTTTAGAAATACAATTTTAAAATTGTTTGATAAAACAACTTTTTTTTAATGTTTTTGAACTCTCTCAATAACTTTAATATTTATTTTTTGTATCAAACCCTAAGAAAAAAAGTGAGTAAACAGAATGAGATCCACACAGAGTACAGCAATTCAAAAATTTTTACCTCGATTTGGCTAAAATAAATTTGTGTTTACTTTCACTTTCGTGTTCACTATGTATATTACCGCTCTCTCTCTCTAGTCAAATTTTGTCCAGTCATGTCAAGCTTTTTTGTTGTGTTTTTAAATTACAAAACCTAAATGTGTAAACACGTATCTTGTTAGTAAAGTATTATGGGAACTAAAATTTCTCAATGAATAAAGTGTGGTTTGTATGTCGAGAAACATAATTCTATGGTTAAATTGAGGCTTATGACATTTATACCAGTTGGTGTACAAATGAACGATGTGAATGTGAGAATGCCGTTATATGCAGATGATGCCATATTAATGGCTGAGAGTGAAGATCAATTGCAGAATGCGTTAAATAATTTGAATATAGGGACAGGCAGAATGTATCTTTGTAAAAATGTTTACAAAACTAAGGTAGTAATTTTTAATAAGGACGGATCAGGAAATGATTGTCAGCTTAATATAAATGGAAAACTGTTAGAAAAAGTTAATGATTTTGTGTATCTGGGCAGAAAGTTCTGTAAAAATGTAAGTATGGATGGTTAAATAGGCAGATGGGTGAATGCATCTCGGAGAGTAGTTGGGTGTATGAGGAATATTGCAAAGGATTAAGTATAATCAAAATCTAGAAAATATGGCGGTGTATAAAAGTGTTTTGACGCCATTTTGTATGGATGTGTAGCGTGGGTTTGTCCGGAGAATTAAACAAGCCAGGTGAATGTGGTTTAAATGAGATATCTAAAAATGTATATGTAAAAACTATTATAGATGGAGTCAGTAGTGAATGGGTGCTGAAGAAGTGTGATTTGAAATGGAATCCAATAGTTAAATGTGAAAGTAGCATCTTTGGTTGCTTTGGGCATGTTGAGAGGATGAGTGTGGATCGAGTGATGAAGTAAGTATGTAGGACGTGGCTAAATATTTTAGATGAATGTGTGAAAAAGAGAAACATTAATATTTTTTATGAATAAAAGAGAATGCATGATTTGGTGTATGGATGTGGTTGAAGTGAAGGAAGCATGCAAAGATGGGTAAGTGTGAAGAAAGTTAGTGAGAATGGATTAAGTACAAAGTTGTTTTATGAGCTATATGCACAGTATTTTGCCTACCCCACAAGGGAATGGCTTGATTATTTATATATGTATGTATGTATGTATGTATGTATGTATGTATGTATGTATGTATGTATGTATGTATGTGTGTGTATGTGTGTGTATGTATGTGTGTGTATGTGTGTGTGTGTGTGTGTGTGTGTGTGTATATGTATCCCTAGCCTCCCCATCATCAGAATTCCAGTATATTGAAAGAGTAACGCCTTAGACTATCTGGCCACTGTAGGGGGTCATATAATAATTGAAATATTGATATAAAAATATCCATCTCTTTCTATCGCAATTTTGATTTTGCTAATTTGTTCACCTTAATAATTATTAAATTGACATAGACATTACAAATAGTAAATGCTAGCAATATCTGTTATAATGACAATCCACATTCATATAAGACTTAACACTTAGCAGTAAATTAATGGCACAGGCTATGATAATTTTTCTTGACGTATTATCATGTTGGGATTTCAATAATAGCTATAATAGTAGATATAGAAATTCCTATTCCAAATTTGATAAATATATATATACATCAAAATGATATATATACATCAAATTTTGAGTAGGAATTCCAAAATTATATCTCTATCAATAATTTTGAATAGGAAAACTCGGAAAAACACCGGGAATCTCCCAAAAATACTAAAAATAGGGTAATTTTTGTGAATTTGAGACATTTAACTGCAAGCATTAAATATTATTCTTTATGTATGAAAGACAAATCTTATATAAAAGCTATGAATCCTAATAATAATTGGAGCACATGTCTTACTACCCACTCCGTTTCACCCTTTTTCTACCCAGAAACATAATATATCGTAACAAATGTATTTTCCTCATCAAGATCAAATAAACTTATTTTAAACATCAAATACATGACTTCACAAGAGTCAATTTTGTGAACAATAAAATTGGGTTCCTAAATACTAGTCTCTAAATTATCTGAAAAAATGGAATTGTTTCTGAAAAAAACTTGACAACACACTGAATTTTGAATGAAAAAAAAATAGTAGCAACCTTGTAAAGGTAGTTTTAGTAATGTTTATAAAGTGGGGTGGAAAGGAACGTTGGTGAAATTTCGTATTTTACAGTGTTTACAACAACAACAAAAGATCTATTTGGCCAAAATATATCAAATTTTACTTCAGTAGATATGTTTATTTAAACATTCTACACCATGTAACATCAGCATTTCTTGAATATTTTTCATGAGCATAGGTGAATTTTAATAGGACTTCTTCTACTCATTTTAATGGTTTTTGTTCAAATGCCGATACACTAATTTAAATATAAAAACTCGGTTTTGTTTACTTAATGTTGATAGCTAAACTTTTACTTTTTTTTACATCCTGTACTGTTTCCAGCGTTTGGTCTGGGTCAGTTTTTTATTCAAGCCATATATTTTCCACTACCAGCTTTCTAGGCCTTTCTTAGCTTAATATGCCATATAATCTAACTTAATACTAAGATAAGCACAACATCCAGTCCCCGGACGTTAATTCATCACTGCGAAAGGGTAAACACACATTTAATCATTGATATATTTTTCGATTACGTCGGGAATCGAACCTGGGACCCTTATCTCAGTAGACAGACACGCTACCAACTGGGCTAAGATGTCAGATAGATAACTATCTGAAAAAAGTATAGAACTTAGCTGGCGTTCACTGTCAGATACGGACGGATCTTCCCACACAATCCGGGCCTATGAATTCCCAACGCTACATATAAAATCTGCGTGGGGGGTATATAATATGTATGCTTGATTGTTTATGTATGTTCACTGTGTGTCTGTGGAGGTGCATGTACCATAGTCAGGGTATGATATATCAATACAACCCTCCATTGTTTGTAGAGCCACTCATAACGAAGGGAATAGCATCAAATAGGAAACGGGGACCTAGATATTCCGTTCAATATGTACGGAGTCCTCTCCTTCAGGATTCCAGCCGTACCGCGCATCTGTGATGATCTCCTGTGACCCGTATTGTTCCGCTCCACAGGATAGCATAATACGTGAGCTACAGGGGTTGAGTAGGGTAAAGAGAGGGGGGAGATGCTAACAATTGATGAATATACACAAATGGTGATGTGATGAGTGGATTCGTACAGACACAAAGATTTGTTCGTATTATATGATGAAGAAACTAGAATGTAAATCATGGAATAGATGAACAGGCCACGTCACCCGTAACTAAACCTACCAACTACAAGTTTTTAAAATCCCTTTCCAAACAGAAATGGAAATGAATGTTTGTGTAATGTAACGGGGCATGCAAAGTGTGTGTGTATGTGTGTGTGGGAAGGAGGAGGGAGGATAGGTAATAGACCACGTCAATGAAAAATATGTAGATGCTTTTTTAAGTTTTAGTTTTTTTAAATAAGTGAACACACACTTCCGGTCTGCTTAAAAGTTATGATGCACGTGTTTACATGCTCCATATTAAGACTAGAATTCGGTTATTAAAGTAATTAGTATTTTCGTAAGATAGCTCCAATGTATTATCAGTAAAAAAAAAATTATATGCAGCTAAATCTTAAAAAATATCTTTGTATAATATATATCTTATTGAGATATTGCCATGACATAATAATTAATTATGTATCCTAGTGATTTGGGGACAAACTCTAGGGAAGAGGATTATCAATGGGAATTATTATAAGTAATNTTATATGCAGCTAAATCTTAAAAAATATCTTTGTATAATATATATCTTATTGAGATATTGCCATGACATAATAATTAATTATGTATCCTAGTGATTTGGGGACAAACTCTAGGGAAGAGGATTATCAATGGGAATTATTATAAGTAATATTTAACTATTTTTTCGTTAATTTCAAGGTAATATAAACAAAAACAAAAATAATCCCTGCACTATGTTAGTCTTTTTACATGTGATAAGATAATTTAAACTATATTTCTCCTAAACAAACAGGTCTTTTCAGATATTATTCTGGTTAAATAGTTAAACGATACATTCAGATTAATCGGTGGAGCGGTCGGTGCGTAAATTCAAACGACCGAAAGTCATATAACTGTCCGTTTGTATATTTTTTATTTACAAAAGTATTTTCCTTATTTAGTATTTTAAATAACTTTTAAAACAACACACAAATATTATATTAAAACGTAATCAACCAACAATAAAAAGGTTTGTATTTCCTAAAAGGTTCTTTCAACAAGAATCCTACTTTACTTCAGTAAAGAGGTATCATCTTGTCGTAAACCGGACCCATGGTTTAGTGATCAGTGCACCAGGGTTTGGTTAGCTAGGCTTAGGTTAGGTTAAGACTCACGCTGGTTCCACAACTCTATAATAACTCTCACATCATCTCATTGCGGGTACGACGTGACGTGTAGATAGCCTCCATATGCGTACCCTGGGTACCAGGGCTGCCGTTGTCAACACATAAGGCGACCGAACCTAAATGTAATATATGCCAAACGATAAAAAAAAACATATCTTGTCGTAGGTGACCCCAGGACTGTTAACGATTTATTCAAAGGAATATCTAATGAAAGGTTAACTTAAAGCGTGAAATAGGATGGGAAAACTACAGTAATAAAACATGTTTTTAATCACCGCTCTCCCCCATCCACTCCCTTACAGATTCTAGAGGCTCGGCTGAGATTCGAACCTACAACTCTCTGTCAACGGCAATTCAGTATATGCCTTAGACCATATGGTCACCGGTTCAGGTGATAATACACTGTATATGTCATCATCGTTTTGTTATATTCGACCAATTTTAATCAAATAAATTGTTAACATACTATAGAGATCTTCAATTATGTGTTATAATTTAATCCTGGATGTAATTCCGGTGTCAAAAGTTCCACATTAAAAAAAAAAGTTTTATCGTGTATGACGCTCAAAATTGATAGTAAATGATCCATAGATGGCCCTGCTAATTGTTCACCTCCTCTATGAACTCTAGATTGTAAAACTAAAGAGTTTAATTAGTAACAAGTTGGGGTAGTTATAAAAATAGGTTTCATTTATGAAAATATTAATTTTAAAAAGTGGCTTTGTTGATATTCAACCAAACTTGGCACGCACACTTTAACCCACATATTATCATAGTTTACTATTATATTTGGCATTCTATATTTATTCTTTGAAGCTAGAATATTTTTTGTTTTAAAGCAGTTAGAATAATTGATAGTTAAAATAATAAATTAAAATGAAAAAAAAAATGTAATAGCTACACATTCCAAATCAACTGTTATTTCCTCCACACTGCTGGTCGTACAGTTTATAGTGTATAATAAGCTGTATTGGACGGGAAGATAAGGTTCAAATCATGGCTGGGTACACTGGAGGTTATCATGTTACTCGTGTGATTTATTAATATGGTTTTACTGTCCTCTATCACCGCTACTGCGGCCACATTTCCTTTCAATTTCTAAACGTTAGAGTTAAGTCAACAGACTTGGTGATACACGTACAGATAAAAAGACCTGAATATATTAATATATACTGTTCAAAAAAAATTAGTAACAAAAGTTATGTCGAAGAATGTTTACAATTTAATTATTATTTTTTTGATTCAAACTAGTTTTCTAGATCATCTTTGATTAATATTAAACGTATTTTACTCAAATCAAATTCATGGAGCTATTTTAATATATAAAATGCAAAAGTTAGGGATTTTACGTTCACAACTCAATTTTTCAGTGACTATTAAATCTGACGCTCTTATCATAGAAGGGTACTGAGAGGAGTAGTGAGGAGATCAGGTCTCTCCTATACTCATTAGAGAATAGACCTATAGGCGCCATAAGATCATTAGACAATAAACATTTTCTTGCACAAATTTAACATGCTTATAGTTATAATTTCAAAACAATAGATTTACCTGTTCTTTATGATTATGAAACGTGGTCATTGAGCACTAACGTTTATATTAAAATAGATTTTTTAATACTCTGTCATAAAATGCTATTTTTAAACCAAAATAGCCATATGACTCCTCACAAAGTTGCAGGAATTCTAAAATTATTATTATTATTATTATTATTATTAGTAGTAGTAGTAGTAGTAGTAGTAGTAGCACCGCGTCTTACTACCCGTTTGGTTTATACGCACTTACGCTAATGTGTTATGTTAGGGTGATTGTGAGATGAAATGGAGGACCTACAGTTTAACGTGGAATCCAAACCATGGTGGAGGCCTGGCATTCCCCACAACTGGCATTCCCCACATTCACAAGATGTCTTGTCAGAGGTGAAGGAAGGGTTTAGTAATCAGATAAATCTATGCCGGGACCGAATATTGAACTCCAACCGCCAGCACAGAAGTCTGACACCTTACCCCTAGACCACCAGGTCACCTAAAATTCTTATTCAGTGGGTAAAATAGAAATATTCAATACAGTCAACAATGAATGTAAATAGTACGATATTATCGCACAAACATTTTCATATTGTGTGTATTGTGGCTTCGAAAACTTTTTTCTTTAATAAGTTTTAAATATGACTACCATTTAGTACGTTTTCCTAATAATAGATATATATAATATAATAATAATATAGTATCTGGTTAGTTACAATAATCCTTATTAATATATAAATTTAAAACCAAATTGTTCAAATATATTTAACACACATTAAAATTTTATAAATATAAATTATATATAAACAATCATAAAATAATATGTTATTTGTAAAAATAAAAATGTATTCTTATTTATTATAAAAAAATTATTCCCAGAGTCCCATTTTTAATTCAATCTTTAAAGTCAATTTTCAAAAATTTCGAATTTTCTAACATTTGTCTTATGTAAACTAGCCTTAAATTAATTCATTTTAGGTAAATTAAGCTATATTATTGACAATTTTAAATAATTCCCCGCTACCAACTTGGAATCAAATTGTTACAAGCTATTTTCAAAAAATTAAAATTTTATAAAAATCATTTATTTATTACGAATATCAAAAAATATATTTAGTAAAACAAATATATATAACTTTTTATAATACAAGCAACTTAACAGATATCCATTTTGAACAAACTCACTAAATCTCTATGTTTATTATTCATATTTAGAAAGAAGTCATCAGTAAACTATCTATAGCCGAATTTTCACTCCCAAAAAAAGAGTATACATCTTTATTTGTCATGTTTATATATTTTAAGCAAAATTGTTATAGCCATTTTCAAAATAATTTGAATTTGACAAAATTACTCGTCAGTAAACGACCCTTTATCATATTTTTAATCAAAAGCAAGTATACGGAATTATTTTTCATGTCAAACACTCCCGAAATATCCATTTGGAACCAAATTTTTATGGCAATTTTTTAAATATCAGTTTCCAGAAAACTACTCATAAATGAGTTTTTACCCAAAAACATAGAAACGGTATTATTGTCATGTGAAACACTCCCAAGATACCCATTTAGAACCAAACCATTAGCGCGATTTTTAAAATATTTCTAGTTTTTGAAAAATCAGTCTTCAGTAAACTTCCCATATATATTTGACCTCAAAAATAAATATACAGTTTATTTATCATGCCAAACACTCAAGATACCCATTTGGAACCAAATCGTCAGAACATTTTTTTAATGTTTACCTTTTATTTGAAAAATCAGTCATATTTTCACTATTTTGTAAACAATCCATTAATTAATTTTTATCTAAAAGATATCTATTTTGAACAAAACAGTTAAAGCTATTTTCGAAATATTTAGAATTTTCAAAACGAATTGTTGCCCAAAATCAATTATATAGTGTTATTTTTATGTCAAATAATGCCTATAACTTCTTTCTAAACTAAATCGTTACAGCTATTTTTGAAATATTTAGAACTAGCAGCCCAACCCGGCTTCGCACGGGCATAATAATATAATAAAAGAAAATACACAATGTTTTACAGTGAG